>CAJNDT010000396.1:85000-222147 GCA_905221615.1 Symbiodinium sp. CCMP2592
TCGAAAATGCTCTTCGGAGTAATCATCTGCAGTTCAAAGCTTGATTGCTTAGTTGCAGACAGGACTGATGCCCCTTTGTTTCACAACAGCCGTCAGTCTGATCAAGCAATTGTTTTCCCCTGGACAACTGATCCCGCCATGGCCTCCTGGTCATCATGGTCTAACAGCGACTCCAGCAACAGCTGGGACAACAGACAGCAATGGAATCGACGGAGCAAAGAAGACAAATGGGACTCCAAATACTCTGAGAAATCGTGGGAACATGTAGCCAGTCCCACATATCAATCTTTCTCTTTGCCGTCTTCTTTTGTTTCCGACCAACAGCACTACGACAAGACCCCTTTGGGCAAAGGTGCTCATGTGCTGCATAAGTTGGTCCAACCAACAGAGTGGTCTCGCAAAGCCGGGCTAGCTGGCCGTGATGTCAGCGACATCCGTGCCTTTGAGCTTTCTCATCGAGGCCTTGGAGATTTCTCATTTCGGTTGCTGTCGGAAGGACGGCATCAGAGTATCGTCTGGGCTCGAAGTGGCCAAGAATCGGTACTCATCACCGCATTGTTGAAGAAGCTTCGTGAGAGTGGTGTCTCTATTGATGAGGCAGCAAAAGCTTGCCACAGCTCAGCTCCTCCAGACAAGCATAAGGAGGCAATGCGATTCATGGAACCGCTTGCTCAAGAACTTCTGAATTGTGTTTTGGCCAAAGCGCCCCCAACAAATTCGGATGCCTCTGAAGAGCTCGCCAAAGCTAAAGCCAAACTGGCTGAGCATGGCATTGCAATGTCTCCTTTGAAGAGGAAGGCAACTGAAGATACTGAGCCCGACTCAGAAAAACGGGCCAAGCCCGCCATGCCTATTGCTGAGCCGACTTCCCAGACGGATGCTGAACAGCTCCTTAAAGATCCTCAACGCCAGCTGGATACTCGTCCCAAAGGAGCCACAGATGACCATGTCACTGAATGGCTGGCCACTTATAAGAACAAGCCAGAGTTTAAAGGCAAGTACCAGTTGCTTGTCAAGCATGTACAGACTGTTCAGAAGCTTCTCAAAACTGAAGCCTCTAAAGATCAAGTGGTTTCAGCTGCCAAAGATTTCGGACTGGATCCGAAGCTGGCATCCAGACTGTCTATTAAGAATCTGTCTACTGTGATTGCTGTGGCACAATTCCAAACTGCTTGACTAGCAGTGCAATGCCAACATCTTGCTGCCTCCAGCAAACAGGGAGTTAAGCAGCAAATTTGTCTGTTGGGAGAGGCTGTGACGTTCTTTTTACACCACTGTCCGGGCTTCAACAAAGAGTCGGCACTTTGGGCCCAAGGCCTCCTTCATCTTTTGCTGTTGTTTTACTTTCAAGAAGGCTCTCTATCGTCGTATGCTGAGACTATTCGACAGAAGCTTCAGCAGTTTCGAGTGCACCCTGCCACCTACACGTGGCCAAGATTTCAATCTCAGAATGCGGTGTACATGAAAACAGCAGTGGACTGGCGCCATTTTTCAAGTATTGAGCATTATCGGCAGCCTTCCACATTCATGTACATAGGCTCCACGAGCCAATCAGTTTTTCGAAGAGAGTCTAACAGATTCTCAGTAGCCGGGAAACTGGCAAAAGGAGGTGAAGCTCAGGCCGAGCTAGCCATCCGTTATTGGGTGTCCAATCAGTGTCTTGAACAGTATACTTTGTTTCTTGTTTCCCCGTGCTCAACCTACAAAGAAGCATGGGTTACTGAACACTGCTTAATTGGGACGTGGCAGCCCAAACTGAATCACCCATACATCACTTCCTTTCTGAAAAGGAGTGCATTGGGCTTTCGACCCAATAAGAGAGTTCGACACAGTGTGTCCTCTCGGTTTGAGTTAAGACTGTGGAGAAAACTGAGAAAGAAACTCCACAAACAACTTCAGCCCGTTCCGTTTCAGCTCCAAAGAAGGCCGGCATGGGAGATACTGTTCAATCTTACATGCTTCAGCCGTGCCCCCTTTGAAGAGGCAAGAAAGCTGCGAAGCGACCGATACCTTCCTGATGAGATCTACTCTCTGATTCGGTTGAGCAATTGCCTGGAAGAGCCTGGCAAAAGCAAGGCCAGGGAAGTGCTCCGTAGTGTCTGTCAGTTTCGCAATATGTCCTGGCCCTCGGCGGCCCCAGGCTTGCAGTTGAAATTCACTGCATCCCCAAGCTTCGGGTCAGATGCGTCCAGATGGATCCGAAAGCTGGTGTTGGCACACAAGCCGATTCTTATACCTTTTCACTTACCAGTGTGCAAAGTCAGAGAGCAACCCCACCAGTCTCTCAAAGACTTTATGCACAATTTCAAAGACTGGGATCAATGGCTACAGAATCATTGTGTTGCTGATGCACCGTGTCCTTGCAGTTACTACACCGAACTGCTGCCAGAACAGTGCCTCACTTGAGGCCATGTCGTAGCTGGCATTGAACAACTAGGCAGCCTCCACCACTCCTTTGAAAAATTAGGGAGTGGCAGTGCATCTTCAGCGTTTTTCCTTCCAAAGGAGAATTTTTCAATCACAACACCCGTATGTTTGCATCTTGGAGGCGCAAACATTGTCTTCCCAAGGGTGTAGATCGAACTTTTCATCAATTTCTCGAGCAGCAATGGAGCCAACACCTCGATCACCTGAGCCAAGAAAGTCGGCTTACGTGGAGAGATGTTTCTGCTGCTCGCAGCTTACTGCATCGACATTTTATCGTGCATTGTGAAGACCATGAACCGAATCATCTTATGGTCTTCTGTCCCAAATTCTATCTTCAAGCTGCCATGAAAACCTGGCAGGATCCAGATGTTTTCGAGCCTGTGGAAGGCTCCCAACAACTCTGGAACCAACAAGTTTTCCAACAGATTCCCGGCACACTGAAGAGACGATATCGCTGGGGACTTAATGCCTCCGGCACCCTACCAGTTGGGTTTGTGTTTCTCAAACGAAAGAAAGAATTTTTAAAGGGGAGGACGATAATATCGTACTCCAACAGCTGTATCAAGAAGTTGTTGATTGCAGCTGCGCAAGCGATCCTTTTGATGGTCCGCTTGGTCTGGCCTGAGGCCATGGGTCTAGCCACCACCCCTCAACTTTGGAAGAAGCTGCATCAGTTTCTTCGTCGCACCCCTCCTATGGTGCATCTTGCTGAGGTCAACGATGACTTGGTGGGATTTTTCAACTCTGTGCCCAGACAGCAAATTCTGGATTCCTTGTCAATGCTTGTACAGTTATATCAAGACCAGGAATACCCTCCACAAATTACGGTATCCCTGAAAAAGCAACCCAATTGTGAGTCGGCTTGGCCAGGTAAACCCATGGCAAAGGGAGCCAAACACATACGATTTCTTCATGTTTCCGACTTGACTGCTATTGTACAAACCTCTTTCGAAGCAGGAGTGTTTACCACTCTTGGCCTGTTGTTCAGGCAACACCGGGGCACATGTATAGGCAATCAAATCAGCCCGGTACTCAGCAGTCTCCCAGTGATTCAAAGAGAATCCTGTTGGCAAAGAGAATGGCACCAGTTCCTGAGTTCAGCTAGGTTTTTTGACAACCAAGCATCGGAACTGTTTGTCTGTAGGTATGTTGACAACCGACTCGTTGTGTGCGACGAGACCTTTCTGTCGCATCAATGCATGAAGGATTTTCAACACCTCTCTTTTTACGGAGGAACTATCCAGCTGGAAGAGGTTACAAATCATCAATTTCTGGGCTTCCGGCTCAACATGGCCAACAGAACAGTGACCTACCTGCAACCAGACAAAGCCTGGTCTATCAGAAATCCAAGATCCGCAGGTAGCTGGTCCACCCGAATTTCAGGATATCTCTCTCGGAAAGCTTTGATCGTACAGTATGCATGGCCTCCGAGCAGTCGCAAACATCAACTGCAGGGACTCCGCGAATTGTACATATCTAAGGGTTTCCTTGCAGAACTGCTGACCTGACAGTGTCAAAATTCTGACTTTGATGCTCACTGTGGGGTTTTCGTATCGGTGTGCAATGGCATCAATTCCCATTACGGTGAGCTTGGATCGTGGAAGCTCTTGTAGTTGGCATCCTCTGTGCCCCTGCCATGGCTTCCTGTGTTTCAATTCTTCTGTGGTGACACATTGAGTAAGGGAGGATCCAAAGGAACCAGCCCTTCAGCGCCTGTTTTATCATTGCCGGCTCCGGTGGAAGAGCTACATCCTCATCCACGGCCACGGCCAGCCCAGTCGCATCGTGGACGATACTCTTCCAGATCACCCTCTCGGCGTCGTGAAGAAAGGTCCCGAGGGAGATCCAAGAGGCATCGGCGAAGCCGAACACCTCCTAGGGACCGGCCGAGGAGAGAAGAGCCAATGTATCCACCGGGCAATTGGCGAGCACCAGCGCCTTGGGTTCCCCCACCGAGGCCAGTTCTGCTGCCACATACTGCACCACCGCCTCCACATCATGCTCCCCCGGGAAATGTTTCTGCATGTTGGTTTCCACCACCGCCGCCGTTGCCGCCTCCTTTTACTCCACCTTTTGCGGCTCCGGATTTACGGCGACCAGCCGTGCCTCACACACCGCCGAGGCTGGCTAGGCCCAATAAAGCACCGGAACCGGTGGGGCCACAAGCCAAAGCCCCAGCAGCTGATCTCCCGGACCCTGGTAAGCAGACCAAGCCCGCAAAGAAAGGGCCATCGACTTCCAACCAGCTGGCTCCAACGGAAAGCCAGCAACAGATTGACGATCAATTTTTTCGGGGCCTCATGTCTGCCAATATCAATGATGTGGAGGATCAGCTGGAAATCCAGCTGTCAGGATTTTCAGCAGTGGATCATATTCCAGGTGGTATGACCACCCTGAGCCAGTACCTCTTTTATCGTCAGCAAATTCTGACTGCGCCGTTTCCGGAACAGTGGGTTATGGCACCCTGGCAAGCACTGCGAAGCAATGCAGCCAGAGCGGCACTGGTTCGCAAGTACCAGCGCCCTTTCTCGTCTCTCAAAGACCCTGAGAGACAAAGATGTGCTCGGTTTTTGCTCAGTTTGTTTCCAGAGCAGGTGCCATCGAACACCATAGGCCAGGAAGAATTTTTCGACTTCGTTGACTGCATTTTGCAGTCCAGACTCCATTATGAGAGACACTTCGAAGAAGGTGCCTCACTGTTTCATGATGTGGAAGAGAATGTAGTTGGATACCGTTTCAGGTGTACAGGTTTTCCCGGCCCACCCCTGGCCCAGCAAAACTGGCATCTCTGGGCACATGCCACTACCAGAGAAGGGGTCACAGGAATTTTGGCTACGGGCAAGATCCTCCCTACGGATCACAGTGTAGCCGGCCTCGAACCTCAAGAAGATACGTTTTCCTTCTACGGCAGAAGCACAACAAACCCCAATTGGGGTGCAGGAGTTGTACAGCTTGCCTGCAAGTGCTACCACTCAACTAAGAATTGTTCTGGAGTGGTATTTGCAGGCTTATTGCCCAGTAGCCATGCTAAGGGCAAGAATGCATGCACCAGATATGAGAACAATCTGGCGAGATTTCATGCTTTGGTCCACAGCTGCTCTTCGGACAGACGGTGGGCAATTCGGTTCGCGGCGGCTCGCATCGATTTTATCTTTGTTCTTTCAGAACGAAGCAAAGCTGACTACCCTCAGCAAGAGAGCAGACAACGCCGTAGAACTAGGCTCAAAGCTGTCGATAATGAGCCTACTTTGGCTCTGGCAGATGGCCTTCCAGACGACAGCTGGGGCCCATGGGGTAAACCTGCAACCCCTAAGATAGAGCTGCCTGATGTAGATGATCCTGAGGAAGAGAACCTCATGGCAGCAGCCGCAGCTTTTTCAGCTGCTTAAGCAAGCCGATTTAATTCGTACAGCAGAAAAAGATTGTGCAATGTGTGTGGGTGCTTTGCTCAATGTTGCAATACCCTACACATGCAAAGCTATGTCAGGATAGATCATCTGGTGTGAGAATTTTTGGCTCTTATGCTGCCCTCCTTTTCTGGTAGCCATGGATCAAGCCACTGAACATCGGCAGCCGTCACCAGTTTCGTCGGAATCGTCGTGGCATTCTGCTTTTGATGCAACATCTCGACCGATTTCCAAAAGGTGCAAGAATCGTCCTAAGGACGATGACAGTACAAAGAAGACAAAGAAAAAGAAAAAGAAGAAGAAGTCCAAAAAGACTTCCAAGTCTTCTACCGCGAAGCCATCAAGGACTTCAG
Organism: Symbiodinium sp. CCMP2592; assembly: GCA_905221615.1. Lineage (NCBI taxonomy): Eukaryota > Dinophyceae > Suessiales > Symbiodiniaceae > Symbiodinium > Symbiodinium sp. CCMP2592. Next base: position 91,188 of record CAJNDT010000396.1, read on the forward strand.
ATGCTCTGAACTTTTTCGATCCCATTTCGGAAGTTATGTACCCCCTGCCGGGGTCTATCAAGCCACCTGTCGATGTGCCACAACCTTACCAGTTTCGTGGCAAAGCAGCTGCCAAGATGCAAGCCCGCAGTGGCTACAGGTGCTCCTGCCACTATGTTTTAAAGCATCTTTGCCCTGTCAAACTCATCCAGGATGAGTTCGGGCCCACCAAACAGTGAAGCCGGTTCTGAGCAGATGCGAGGCTAAGCCAAAACAGCATCGAAGTCTCCAATTGCTCTTTGTTTTTGATGCTCTGCATGTTGCTGAAGTATGTCTGTAGTTTGCGGCTTTCAGTGGAGATTAGTGAGTCCATCATGTCGGAACGGAGCAGATCTCGTTCTCCGCAGATTTCGTGGCGTTTCTACTGGTCTAAAAGCACGGCAGCTGATGGTCAAGACCGTTGGTGGAAAACGTGGTTCCCCGCCACACAGCAGTGGATCCAAACTCGCCTTACTGCGGACAGTTTGTGGAGCTCAAGCTCACACCTGCCTGAGACCACCAATGCTCCCTCCAACTGATTGCTCTGAGTCTCCTCGGAAAAGAAAGAGGAGCACTTCTCCGTGAAAGTCATTTTTGCATGGTTAATTAATTCGATCTTGCCAGCATCCATGCTGGCCATCTTCTTTAACAGTATGTAAGGGTGCGTACCCATTAATGGGACTCGCAACCACCCTTGTTCTGTGCTATACAAAATGGAGAGGCCGTTAGTGTAAAATGTGCACTGCTGTCTGTCAACAATGTGATGCCATCAAAGGCTACCCCGCTTGGCGGGGTGTGTGTGTGTGGAACACCTGTTTGCCAAGGTTTGCTGACATGCATTATTTTTGCAGGGGGCTGGAGTGCAACACAGAAGTCTCCAGCCAACGAAGACGCTTCTGTGCTTGCAGTGTAAACGTACCTGCAGTGGTGCACCTGGGGATAGCGACTCCAGCTGGTGGCCACAACATGTTATTGTGAGTTTACTGCATGGCATTGGGGCCAAGCCACAAACCCCATATGTGATTTCTGTTGAGGCCAGAGGTAAAGCCTAAATCCTCTTAGAGTCCTACATCTCTGAATGTTCCGACTGAAATTCTCGAGAATTCTATCAGTCCAGAGGGAGGATTGCACGAGAGTGTGTGTGTGTGTGTGGGTGTGGGTGTGCGTGTGTGTGGGTGTGCGTGTGCGTGTGCATGTGCGTGTGCGTGTGTGTGTGTGTGTGTGCGCGTGCGCGAATTGCGGAACCCTGTACAGAGTTGCCAAGTGGGTCAGCATTCGTCCCCTCCCTTGTGCTGATTCTGCTCCCTTCACGCCAGACTTGAACCCACCACATCTGTGAGAGCTGCATGGTTCCAGCGCAACGGAAGAAACTCGCCATGGCTTCCTCTGCGCCATGGCTTCCTCTGGCCTTTCGCCGGCGAGTGCCAGTGCCAGGTGTTTCCATTGGCCTAAGGGGCCGCAGGAGTGCTTGTTCCACGGGATTGAAATCGTAAGTAAACGCAACCCTCCAAAACCATCAACGTCCTGATGATGGAAGGGAGACTGTGATCATCAGCTCGCTTGCTACAGGCCTTCGGACAGAATAGCAATCAGTCACATTGCAGCAGACAGGTGACTCAAGGTTGCCAGTGCAGTGCAGGTCCGGAATCTTGGGCCTCTCCTCCATTCCACTCCGCAGCCTGCATCCTACCAGGAACCTTCCTGCAAGGGACCCTTCCCTCGTCATCCCTCGTCCTCCGTCCCTTTGGCTTCGACGGACAATGGCACGTACGACCGTACTTCTTTCGGCTGATGCGCCTTTTCTGTTCTGGATAAACGGCTAATCAAGTGGCTCTCACTTCCACCGGCAAAGAGAGAAAATATTCGTCGAGTGGGGCTACTGGCATACCCCATCGACTATTGGCGTCCACAGCACAGGTGTCAAAGGCCAACCATGCTTTGGCCAAACTTTGCACCTCTGCTCTGGCGGCTCATTGAAAAGTAACTCCTAAAAGGAACGAGATCTGTCTGGAAGAACCGCAATCTTGCTTAAGACGTCTAGGTGGGCTAACACTGAACGGAACCCCGGCTTTGCTCTCGAAGCTTGAGTAAACCCTGGACCAGCCCCGAACCCTAAGCCCTTAAACGCGAGATAAGCCTTTAAGCCCTTGAACCCGCAAACACCTCAACCCTAAAACTTGTGTGGCCTCAAATACGTCACTACTATCTCATCGGGATGAAGAGCCAAATATCTGGGGTGGGAGCGGCCAATCCTTGCGAAGGAGCTGGGGACAGCTCAACAGTCACAAGTGCAAGCGGAAAGCTTTTTGGCATCCACATGTCTGCCAAGCACCATGCTGACGTCCAGCTAGGCCCAATGCTGCGCAGTTGGCTCAGTTGTCTTCGTCTTCACTTGGCTCGTCGCTCGCTTCGTCGCCTGCTGACTCGCGGTCTTGGAGGTCCAGGGGCACCACAAAGCGGCTGGACTCCTGGAGTGCCAGAGATTGTGGCATTCATTGTCGCTTACATTCTGACGCCCTCTTCCTTGAAGTAGCGCTTGAATCGGTTCTTGGCGCTGTCCAGACGGTCCAAACCGCCAAAAGGCCTCCACCGAATGTAGAGAAGTGAAGCGAAGTGAGGCAGTGCAGTGAAGGGCAAGGGCTGGGCAAGGGCACGGCCTGTGGATTGGTGGCTTTGGAACCCCAGGGCTCGTCTCTGCGTAAACCTGTCAGGGCCAGGGAGCCGCGCATGGAACGATGCCTCTTTGCTCAACTGGGCTCCGACCTGCCCAGCCGGCTGCAGCATATCAGCGGGTGCCTCATTGAAAGCAACCACTCCGCTAGAGTCTAGACGGTCTAGCCTCTAGCCTCTGAACAGTCGCTAAGTGTCACTAGGGACGCTGCGGCCGGGGCGGTGCCTCAAGCGACACGCTCACCCTCATAACTCTTCGACAAACCCTGCATGGCTCCCGGCCGTGAAGTGGCAGGCGCTTTCCATCGCGGCGACGGAGTGCATGGGACTTGCCTTCCGGAGGCAGAAGTGCCTTGACCTGATGCCAAGAGCACAAATGAGCTCAGGAGGACGATGAGAATTTCAACTTTTTGGGCTCCCAGCGAAAGGTCCGCGAGGGATGACGAGAAGTCCACGCTCGTCCACAATACGCTTTCGGCAGGTGAAGGCCGTCTTCTGAGATCGGTGCGAGACAAACAGCTGCCAACTGCTGCCTACCTAACAGCATCGCATAGACGCATGCACCCGATGTCTGGATGCCTCAATGAAGTCCTCGGGCAATCTAAAGTAGACCTCAATCGCAACAGAGCTGCGGGAGCAAATGAGCTTCTATTCGGGCCCAAGGCCGTGCTCCCTGTCCTGTCCGCATCCACGCGTGCAATGGTGTCTGGCACGAACGGTACGTAGACGACCTGAGATTTTTCAGATGCTGTTGAAAGGTTCCGACATTGCGGGATTCGAGTGGAGGGCCCGTTCGAAGTTGGGGTCTGCGGTCCTCCAGCGGTCCATCTGGAGTGCCCTGACTGCAGAATTTAATCGACTGTGCCACAAGAAAGCACTGCGCAGGGATCGTTCACCGCAGACTGAGCTCGCCACTGGCCCGTGGGGGACTCCTTGAACCATCCCAGGTAACAGGCAAGTGCAGCGCTTGTCTCTTAGCAAGGGACCGGATCAGGCTCGTACAAATACTGGCCCTCGCCTCCCTGCACCTGCAATGCAACTGGCGAAATGCTGGTTCCCAGGTCTGTCTTATCGGGTCCTCGTTTATCAATGTGATGTCCAGCAGGTCGTGTGCTGCCTCGGGGCAGATCCGCGCTCATTCTTGAGCTGAGCGAAACTTGGAAAGCTGCTGTCGCGAACCGCGCCTTTCGGCCCCGATGCCGTCGTGCGATCTTGTAGTCCGGCACCTCCGAAAAGGCTGCGATCAAGGGGCATACTGGCTTCCTGGGGATCCCCATGTCTCCCGATGCGGCGCCACGGCAGAGACATCGCCGAAGTGCTGGAGGCCAGCACCTGCCTGAGAAAGGACCTTCCGGAGCAAAGCCGACTCCAAAGTCAGCGTCCACGCCCAGTAACAGACCGAGCATCCCAGGCGCCTCCTTGGCTTCATCTGCAGTCTCAGCTGCCGCAAACTCGCCCAGGACCTCATCGGTGACCTCTTTACACCAAGGAGCCAGGCTCAGAAAAGACTAGCCTTTTGCGACTTGCCTGGCCAGTGACCATGACACACCTGGAGCTGATCAGGCCCAGTGCGTCGCCTTGGACATCGCACTCTCTGCGACGACGAGGAAGCTGTACGAAGAAGGCCGCGAACTGGTGTGGAAGGTGGTCGTCCCTGCATCGTACAGATCGAGGCCCCTTTCCTCTTGCTCCTGCCAAGTTGCACATTAAGCTTTTGAACCTTTTGATAAGAGCAGAGTCGTGGAGTCGTGGACTCTCCAACTTCCACCAACACTGCATTGAAGATCAATACCTTGTCATTTCTACCCTTGCGTGGTGCACCAACCTTGCAGACACTTCGGAGCCATCGGTCCGCAAATTTTTGATTTGGCTGCAGGAGCGGAGCAGCTCTATCTAGTTCTGCACAATAGCATGAATCACCTAAACACCGCCGGTAGAGGCAAATATGTGCAGCAGAGCACAAGTCTAGCACACAAACACTGACGAAGTCTTTGGGGCCTTTGCGGTTCCAAAATAGCTCCGACTAAAGCATTCCTGTTCTACTTCATCTGCTGCACGCGCTGAATCCAGGCAGCCGCTGGAACAAGAGTCGTGACATGGAGAGAAGCCAGCCGTTAGTTCTCTCAACAAGTCCCGAGTTACACTTGTAGGACTGAAGGTTGTGAAAGCTGCGTGTCTCCTTGACCTTCTCCTGTGCCGTCGGTGGTGGCTCCAACCTCAGAGCAAGCGAGGGCGACGCATGGCAACGCATCAACAGGAACAAGAAACCAGGTCCACGAGATCTTCTCGAGGGTTTGACACGTAGACTTTGTAGCCCCGCAAGGCTACGGCCTGTAGCAGAAGATCCAATCACATGTTGCGCAGTGGAGTCGGAGAATATGATGTGATGCTTGTGAAAAACATTAACGAACGAAGCGTCTTGGACTTGCGCAGAGGACAGCCATGCTTACTGGTCCGCCTAAATAAAAACCTCGAGCACCGTCGAATACCCGCGAATGCATTCTGACCATGCAGATCAGCAGGGTCGGGCAGGGCACGAGGCGCAACCGGTGGAGAGATGCTTCCCATCGCGTCTTCTCAGCTCAAAATCCAAGGCAATGGCATGGGGAAGGAGCGGGATCGGCTTTCTCTGTGCGAGTGGGAGGATCTTTGCGTTTTTCTCGAAAGTGCCTCGATGAGACGCTGTTGATGTGAGGCTCTCTTTCAGTCTGTAGTGAGGGTGCATCGACTGATGTGGCCTTCGAGAGGTTGCTCGGCTTTTGATTTTCGTGGAGTTGGTTGGCCTTTATCAAGTTTCGTGAGGTTGTCTCTCTATTTGCAATTTTCTCTAGATTTATCCTTTTGCTCACGGGACAGGGTTAGCGGGGTGTTGCGCATCCCGCCAGTGCTCGAACGAAATACGTGTCACACCAAAGCACGCGGCGCATGGGGAGATATGGGGAGCCGTAACGATCGTATTCGGAATTGGCAACCCTCTCGTGGCGTGTTCGCGTGCTCCGGTAAGTGATCCATTGCAAAATCTTAGACATGTTGGCCTCGAAATGACAACCCTCTGGGTACACGCGGCGGGCGTTTCGCCTGTGGTGCTGTTTGTATGTCTGAATCACCCTAGTACCTGGGATAACATTCTGGTCATGTCTCTGAATCCCGCAGCAGATTGAGGGAAGCCTTTTGGTCCTGAAGCCTGCCAGTACATTGGGGAAAGCTTGAGAGGGGTTTCTAGAGCAGTTTTTAAAGGCTTTGCAGAAGAGTTTCTGAAAGGGCTTACAGAAAGTTCCTCCTCACGAAGGATTTCAGATTCCAGATAGGTTTCTACAGAATTTTGTGGAGGGGTTTATTGACAGACGAGGGGTCGCATGAATGGGCGGATGGATGAATGCAGATTGATAGGTGGGTAGCTGGATGGATTAATGGATGGATGCATGTGTGGATGTATGTATGCATAAATGGACAAGAAACGTTTAGTGTTTCCTCGCTGCTCTAGATGCTTTAAGGACACTCGTTCTCCAGTTTTCCCGAAGCGTCGCGAAGGGTTCTTCCGTGCGGAGCCCCGCAGATGAGTACATAGATGACAAACATAGAATCGAGCACATGACCTTCGTGTCATGACTCTATGACTCTATGTCTCTAAGACCGAACTTGACTACTTTTGACTACTCTATGACTCTATGACTCTATGAACTTGAGAACTCTGTGACTTACTCACTTGACTACTCTATGACTCTGTGACTTACTCTGTGACTTACTCTGTGACTTACTCTGTGACTTACTCTGTGACTTACTCTTGACTTACTCTGTGACTTACTCTTGACTTACTCTGTGACTTACTCTGTGACTTACTCTCTGACTTACTCTCTGACTTACTTACTCTCTGACTTACTTACTTACTACTTACTACTTACTTACTTACTTACTACTTCTACTTACTTACTTACTACTTACTACTTACTGACTTACTTACTTGACTCTACTTACTTACTCTCTACATCTCGGTATCTAAATCTCTCTTCTAAAGCCGGGGGTGGCACCGTCGGCGTCCATCGGGAATGCAACCCTTCACAGGGATTCGCCTCCTCGGGCGTTCAAACGCGAGGTAAAGTTACACCTTTTAGGCGCCCGGCGCAACCTTTCACAGGGATTCGCCTCCTCGGGCGTTCAAACGCGAGGTAAAGTTACACATTTTAGGCGCGCGGGTGAACCCTTCACAGGGATTGGAACTCTCGGGCGTTCAAACGCGAGGTAAAGTTACACATTTTGCGGTGCCCGCGCAACCCTTCACAGGGATTCGCCTCCTCGAGCGTTCAAACGCGAGGTAAAGTTACACATTTTTCGCGCGCCGCGCAACCCTTCACAGGGATTCGCCTCCTCGAGCGTTCAAACGCGAGGTAAAGTTACACATTTTTCGCGCGCCGCGCAACCCTTCACAGGGTTTGGGCGCAGCTCAACTGCATTTTGCAACCCTTCACAGGGATTGGCATTTTGCAACCCTTCACAGGGATTGGCATGGTCGAATGCACGAACGCTAGGTAAAGTTGCATTTTTTGATGTGCATTGAAATGAATTTTGCAACCCTTCACAGGGATTGGCGTGGTCGAGTGTTCGAACGCGAGGTAAAGTTGCAATTTTTTATGTGCATTGAAATGAATTTTGCAACCCTTCACAGGGATTGGCGTGGTCGAGTGTTCGAACGCGAGGTAAAGTTGCAATTTTTGATGTGCATTGAAATGAATTTTGCAACCCTTCACACAGATTGGCGTTGTCGAGTGTTCGAACGCGAGGTAAAGTTATTACTTTTGATGTGCATTGAGGTGAAACTTGCAACCCTTCACACAGAGATTGGCGTTGTCGAGTGTTCGAACTAGTACTAGTACTACTACTACCACTACCACTACTACAACTATTATTACTACTACTACCGCTACTACTACCACTACTACAAAGAATACTACTACTACTACTACTACTACTACTACTACTAGTACTACTACTACTACTACTGCTGCTACCACTACTACTACCACCACTACTGCTACTGCTACTAATGCTACTATTACTACTACTACCTAGTACCACAACAACAACTACAACAACAACAACTACTACTACTACTACTACGACTACGACTACGACTACGACTGCGACTACGCGACGACGACTACTACTACAACTACTACGACTACCACTACTATCACTACTACTAGTACTGGTACTGCTAGTACTACTAGTACTACTACTACTACTACTACTACTACTACTGCTGCTGCGACATAAAGTGACCATGCATAGAGTCATAGAGTCACGTTGAAACCACAGTAATCAGGGATGTCTATACAGTGAGGTTCCGGAGCTAGGAAAGGAAGACTTCTGCGTCATGTTGGACTATACCCTAAACCCGCTAAACCTGAACATTAGTGTTCATAGAGTGAACTACATCAAGTCAAGTGCGTGGTACATAGATGACTCCATGACTCTATGACTCTTTCTCACTCTGACGCTATGACTCTATAACACTATGACTCTATGATTCTGTCTCACTGTGACTCTATGACTCTATATGACTCTATGACTCTTTGAACTATGACTTGTGCTTGACATGTACTCGACTCTATTTCTCGATGACTCTATGAACTATGACTTGTACGACTCTTGACTGTATGTGACACTCCGACTCTGTGACTCCGTGCTTTTGACTCGGTGACTCTATGACCCTATACACTGGATTCTATGACGTAGCGCAACACTCTTCGCTGATGATGCTTTCGGGCCAATTGTCTTCTAGTTACAGATATGACACATATGTGTACACATAGACGTAGCGAAGGGCGAGAGATGCACATAAAAAGCGCACACATGAAAGCGTCAATGCTGCGATGATACTCCGTGCATCTTCATGCTGAAACCATATACCGTAAACATGCTCTCCGACTTGCTGTCGGGCTGGGCCGTCTAGGCAAGCTATGTCGATGCAAGTAGCTGGCAATGGGCCAATCATATCCGTCATGAACGACTGACAATGCCATTTATCATCGTCGCAGACCGAAGCATTCCGGTCTCCTTACATCCTTATCATGGGCACCAGCACTGTCGTAATCATCGTCCTGATGGCGTCATCATCAGTGTCGTCATCCACACCTGTGCTTGTCGAATGCTATCTAATCAATACCCCCTTCTTAAGCTTTGAAGGCCTCCTCGGGCGACTCTACACCGTGCAGCCGCAATGCGAAAACTCGCCGTTGAACCTCAGGCGGAGAGGCATCGCAGGGCTCTGAGAATGGCGAACGGCTCCCGGCACGCTTGCCGGTCAGGATCCTCGTGACATCACACAGTCGAGCATTTATTTCACTGCATGCAAAACTTCATTAAACCTGCCTGAAGGGTCGTGGAAAACGGCGGTGGGGTGCTTTCAGGTGCACCTCGGACAGCTTCGGCGAAGCCCGGAGCCTCTTCTTATTCCAAGTGCCCGACCCGCTTCGAGTCTTCCGTGAAGTTTGAGAAGTTTCGGCCTCAAGGCGGGGCCCATTAGTCCGAGTGCGACTCAGTGCGTCGTCCGGCAGTGCATGAGGCCGGCTCGGGCGAGGTGTGTGGCCGGATCGTAACCTTTGGGTGCGCTGCACTCCTTCGGCCCCCCACTGAAAACCGGACACCTTGGTCGCACAGGAAGTCGTCTGCACGTACGCGGACGTCTCCGTGAACTCCTCAGGCTCCAATGCGTGCACGGATGCAGCCGTGCTCAGGAGCAGCAGCCCTGGGATGCAGACCATGTGCCCCCGTCACCTCTCCCACGAAAGCAAAGCCGAAGGACTCCGGATCGTGGGGATCAAGTGCATGGCCCTGGATGGTGGCACCACATGTCCACGCATTCCACCATGCATCTTCAGAAGACTTGCACATGCCCTCACTTCCTTGTGCCACAAACTGCGACTATCCCGCCAAGCCCGATGTCATTGCTGCCATCAGCAATCCGTTTGTACCATATCAAGACACTGGTGCCAGCCAAGGGCCCTTGGGTTATGTTATTGGGGAATCACCAATAGCAGGAGGATCCAAAAACATTTCGGAGGTGTGACACCCCTTCCGGAAACGGACTGTAAACGCGAGGAAGTAAATCGAGATTCACATTCTCCAAACGCAAGACGCGAGAAATAAGCTCAAGCCCTTGTTTCACCTTGAGGCAAAGTGACCGGTCGTAGGCACTCAGCACTGGTACTCTGACTCTAGCAAAGAGGCCCACTGCACTTTCCGTTCCAAACCGTATAAAATCGTTGCTACCTTGCTGAAGCCAGAAACGATCATGCAGATCCTTTCTGCCACTGTGACTGCTGGTTCGAATTTCACGAAAGCTTGTGACGTCATTCTGATGTTCAGAGTCGCAGCTCGCATAGCAAACCATGGCCCCGGAGCACCGATTCAAGCAGGGGTGGCTGATGGCGGAATGCTGCTTAAATCGAGTGTTGCCGCTCTCCTGCCCAATGTGAGCTGTCAATTCAGGCAAGTCAGAAGCCTCGAAACACTCGCATTGCTGCTGCAACAAACATGGCAGCACTGACACCCTGTGCTTTCAGCTATGTTTTTCACTGCCAATCAATGACTGTCTCAATGACTGTTACGTTTACGATGAGGAAAAACAGCAACAAAGCTTCACGAGTATAAACCCATTCTAGGCATGACAGCAGCATTCGTTGACTTAACCATACCAAAACTGCATGACGGATCAGGCTCAGAGTAGCAATCATCGTGCTGAGAACAGTGCAAGGGCAATGTACATCTGCAAGTGCCTCTGGCCATGTCGAGCGCCACATCTCCAGCCACTTCCTCCAGGTACGTACAACAGTAGCTGAAGAGGCAAGCAGCAGCAGTTGTTGGCTTTCGCTAGATAATAATGCAAGCCGCAAAGACGTTAATCAAGTGCATGATTGGGGACGGTTCTGGGGAGTGTGAAAGATGGGAGGAGTTCGATCGCATCCACACAGCAAATTGCATCGTGTTTGACGAAGAGCATTGTGGTGAAGCACGTTCCGAGGACGCTCTCTAACTTATCCATCGGATCCTTGACGAGTCGTCGGGATGTCATTTGAGAGGGGAAACATCCCCAACATGTTTATGAAGTAGTAGCAAACCAATTCGACAGAGCGGGCGAGCGCATCGAGCCTGTCTCTTTCCTGGTCTGTCCGCTCTTGTTCCTCTGTGTCCTCGGAGTGCAGCATTGTTGCACAGTTGGTGCAACAATGGTCATGAACGTTCGCTCGAGTCCTCTAGTGGGAAGCCGCGATTGAACTTCATTTTGCCCTCCTCCTCACCGACCTGCCAAGAAGTGGCGATCCCGGAGCTCGTGTCTACAGCCTTCGCTTGAAAGTGGTTGGAAACCGCCTTCTTACCGCGATAGCGCTTATACCCACCAGATTTCTTCTGCAGATCGCCCCAGAGCATGCGCCGCTCCCTGGCTTCGGTCTGTGGAAGCTCGAGAATCTCAGCCACAGTGAAGGCAAGCTGTGGGCAGGACGTGTCGTTTCGAACCTCTTCCATCTCCTGCTGCCACTTGTCCAGCCTCGGCACAAGAGCGAAGACACTTTGAAGCCATCAACCAAGAGCGACGTCATGAGGCACGTGCGGGGAAGGATTCTGTACTCTCCATTTGCGCCTCTCTTGATAAGCCTGATCGCAAAAAACTCTGGTAACTATAGTCCTTTCGCTGCGCTCCAAAGCACACTTTTTTGCTCCTCCTCTTTTCGCTGCAGGTCCAGGGCACCTGTGGCCTGAGAGCGGAGACCAAGTCAACTGTGTTCTTGTTTTCTCGGAAGGTGCCTCTAGCAGTTCGATTTGCTGCTTCTCCAACTCTTCCCTAGAAGGGACATCATAGTCCAGCACCTCAGTAGCAAATCACACTGCTAGTGTAGAAGGAATGACAAAAATGTCCAACCTGCTCCTCCGTCTCCTTCACTCGCACCTCCCATCGCATGAAAGGCAAGATCATGAGTATGCAAACGGGCTGGAGCAAACCAAACAAGCAGCCCAGTGCCGGCCCACAGCTTACCAGGGCTTACCTCCTCCTTCGCGCTGCGGGGCAGCCTACTCCTCCGTCTCGACCAAGCAGCCACCTCATCAGCAGTCATGAGTCATCAGCAGTACAGAAGATTCGACTTCAGGGCCGAGAAGCAAAGACGGTGGCCAAGAACTCCGAAGATTTGCGGTAGCAGTGTCCACTGCGGCTGCTGCTGCTTCCTCCAATTCCGTAGCTGCCTGGGAGTCTGAAAAACTCGTGCAGAATCACGGTTGCCTGGGCTCCCGGCCGGGTGTCGGGTGGAAGCCAAGAGTCTCCTTGGCGGGCTCGGCGAGGCTTCCTCAGAAGAACCCGAAGCGTTTTCGGGTCACCGAACGGACACCCAAGGATGCCCGAGGCCTCCCGGCCTCCTCGACGGGAAACTGCCAGGAAGGTTGCCATTTGATCTGCTGGGCTTGTTGGCGCCGCCGCGAGAGACTAACACATCATGCGCCCACCATGCGCTATAGGCTGCGCTGGCGCAACTTTTCTGCGCTCGTCCCCTTAGGCCTTGCTTGTTGCTGTTCAATGACACCCTGAGGCAAAATCGGAGCCGAACTGCCGGCAACGGCGGCAACGGTGCAGCAGAAGATTGGAAAAAACATCTGCAGATCAACAATGGAGGCAGACGGAGGCTACTCGACGACGGAGCAGACGGCTTAGAACCTAGCAAGAAGAGTGGCCGTTCTTCTTTCACACTTGGACCCTTGTTCTACAGGCCGAGGCACCATGGAGTGGTCACACATCCACGGCGACAACGAGACTTCTTCTGTCCAACGTATTTGCCACTACCACAGTAACAAGAGTTAAGAGACAATGTCTGCTCTGCGCTGTCGCAGTGCGGTTCCCTATAAGCATGTGTTGCTGATTCACTGGCCATCGAATCATTGACGAGCAACATCGAGCAACGTAGTTCAACCAAACTTGCAAACTCAATCAGAACACTACTCGCCCAACCGTGCCTGGCAATTCGTCCAATTCTTTTATCTTATAATAGTTGCTCATATATTTGTAGTTATATTACAATCATTTTTCGATTTTCATCATCTTATGTTCTCTTTACCTTTTTTCATGTCAATACTTACAATTATTCGTTCCTACTCCTTATTTTCATTTTCATAATTAATTTACTCTTCCCCTTATGTTTAATATTCCTCTTCTTATTCTCCTTCTTCTTCCTATCTTTATTCCTCAACGTCCCGCCAATAGGGTGGTTAACTTTCCATTATTCAGAATACACTCAAGAAAACCGTATATCACGCATATGATCCCAAACCGTCAATATGCACATGGCATTGCCATTGATGTGCTCCCCATTTAGCGGCCCGGTTGTTCTGAAGGCGATTGATAACGTTGGGCTTGTGGTGGGCACATGTCCAAAGCAATGACGAAGGTTTCATATTGGAAGACGGAGCAGAGCGATGTCAGGAACTCCTTGATTGCTGGCATCGGGGCCTGTCGGGGCGGTGGTAGAATAGCTGTCCTCTGCAATGATGTAGCTAGTGGGCCTGACAGACCGGATGCATTCAGCTCGGATTTGTCTGTGCTAAGGTCGCTGTGATTTGCTGGCCAGAACCAAAACCCTCCTGGCGCTCGCTCGCTCGCGGCCAGCTGTGCAACACGAGGAAGATGGCGCCCGTCCACTCGACGTTTCAACCACCCTGCCCCCCTATTTCAATGTGCGCACGCATCCGAATGCTTAACATCAGCAGTGACCACACATCCAAACCGGGCTGCCACCCGAGTTCGTGCTCTTGATGTCGTACAAGATCTCAGACATGATGTGCTGATCGCTCGGATTCTGCCCGCACTCCCAGCGGCGGTGCTCATTCATACTCGTCCTGATAAGCCTGAATGGCTTGCTGCAGCTCCGAAGACAAAGGTGCAACTGCTCCGAGCGGATGGCAGGAGGTGCAATCAATGGCTAACGGATCCGGCCCGGCTGGCTTCGACAGACAGCCAACACCGGTATGTGAAGGGGCTCAAGCGATCGCAGGGCTTGGCAGGATCCCCCCTAGGTTCGCCTGGGCCCTAGAGCCATGGTTGCTACTGACGCGGCCTTTTTCGTGGAGGCAGCAGTGAGAGCAGCGTGCCTGGCGCGTGCTCCACGTCGTACAGTTCAGGCGGTGGTGGCAGCAGTGGTTTCGGTGCTTGCGCACCCTAGCCCTGCAGCCAACACAGCACCGAGGACTGCGCGTGTGGAGGGGCCCAGTGACCCGGGTGCCTCTTCTGGCGCCCGCCGTGAAAGCAGTGAGGAGGAGCGGCGCGAGGCTCTTGCGGCCAAGGGTCGGCGCAAGCGGCAACGTAGAAAGGCGGCGAAAGCGGCAGCCGTCTCTGCTGAGCACGACGCGGAGGCGGACCAGGTACAGCAAAACACGGCTGAAGGGGCTGAGGATGCTGTGGCTGCGTTTGCAGGTTACATCACCCCTAGAAGGAGGGCAACAGCGGTGGAGAGAGATCCCACGGGCGAGACGCCGCCTAGCAAACGTCCTTGTGAGGATGTACTTACTGCTGCTGTCAGGGTGGAGCACCGGATGAGCGAACTTAGTGTGGCCACCGATGATACTGGTGTTACGCTTTGGAGCAGGTCGGACGGTGGATCTTTACATCCGTCTGCCAGGAGTTACGCGAATGGGACAGTCGCGCTGCCGCTGCCTCCGGGCCCTCTGGACCCGAGGCCAACTCCAAAGTGACGGGCTGCCTGGGGCCGACGCCAGGCGTGCATGTGCTCTAGTGGCAACACCTCAACTGCTGGGGCGAATTTGGCTGGCCTCGCATTAGGCTTGGCCGTTCCTCTTGGTGGATGGCGTCTTAACCACGGACCGTTTAACGGGACGAGCAGGTTGACGTCTTAGATTTGACAATTTGACACCGGTATGTGACGAGAGGGTGGTGCATGCTCGAATCCCAGCAGAATCCTCGTCAAGGCGAGCTGCTCAAGTTCTACGTTTTTTTTCGTGTTGCCGTTGAAACAACCGGCCGGATGGCTTGGAGACAAGTGAATAGCACTACAACGGCCGCTTCGGCTACTCCAGTCTTCCTGGAAGGATAGAGTCGGATAGAGTCCAACCTTGTGAACTTTCGTGGTTCAACATCATGCCCATCGGGATTTCAGGATATGCAAAATTTGTCCGAGGCTTCAGTGAACCGTAACGGAACAGGTAATGGAGGAACCGCTTCTCTCCACTGGGCATGTTATCCTGACTTTCAATATCCTGTGCCACTTCGACTCCCGTCCACCAGAAGATACAGAAGTATTACAAGTAGCACAGCAAGGCCGGCGGCTATGACGAGAACTAGCAGGCGGCGACACGACATTGCATCTCGAAGCTCGTCTTCAGCAGCATGGGGCTTCACATGGCTTCACGCTTCTGGGCTTCTGCACAACATGTCATGATTTTGGAGAATCCGTGTCATCCTGCATTTGTACCAGAATGAAGGATCTATGTTTTGAATCTGCCCCGAGAGGCTATTCACCGAGCCCCAAATCAAAGACCCAACTTCTGTGCAGTACGACATCCGGCGTCCTTAGTTCCATACGGGCCCATGCCACAAATCCATGGACACTCAATGGACTCCAGCTTCGGGTAGGTGACCACAAGATGCAGCTTCAACTTCAACTTTCGGAGTGCAGCCTTGCTTAAGTCAGGGATTCCGCTTTTTGCATGGCACCGATCAAGTCACGGCAAGCAGTCCCAGGCATGTGCTGGAATATCAAGCCTGCAAGGTTGCGTCTCTTTCTGTAACACTTGGGATTCTCAAACCATCATGCATCTGGGTGCACCTAATCTGCACACTCGCGGCTGGGACTTCTGACGAACTATCAATCGTGTGACATGTCTAACATGGACGAATGCATCGTGTGAAACATTCGTCAAGACCCCGCCTTGCGTTTCGCCTCCTGCCACGCCTGCCTTTGGCAGTCCCTGCCACAGAAAAAGACCTCACGTCTCAATCGTCAAAGGCGTTGACTGCCAACACCAGCTGCTAAGCTCCAAACAGTTTCCTGCTTGGACCAAGCCCAATTCGAACAGCGAAGCCTCAACGACCAAACCGCTGCAACTTCACGTTTACTCAAAGTGGGATACCATGCGCAACGAGGGATCGGACAAGTGGTCTCCTTTCACGTTGCAGTGCCAACACCTTGCATGGCCGGCAGCCTACTTGCGCTTTGTTTTGCAACCCGCTCGCTGATAGCCTCGCTTCTGCGTTCGGCTCGTCCAGGGCTGGCATTCCCTCGCGCACAACGCCGAAAACGACTCCGGTAGTGCTGAACCTCACTCACAGGCACACTGTCGACAGCTCTTCACAATTCGGGACAGGACGAGCAGGAACCGAACCCTCCAATGTACAGATAAGTAAGAGGACTGGTCAGGGTCTTAGCAGCGAAGTGCCCATTCAGGCGCAAACTGCTTGGCCGTAGACCACGCAGACTTGAAGTCCTGCCAACTCTATGATGCTCGGCCCGATGCGCCTTCTCTCTTTCACGACTGTACCCTTACTTATCGTTGCCGCAAGACGGTGCCAGGCATCGGGCCGAAATTCGGACTAACTGTCAAAGCTA
This sequence comes from Symbiodinium sp. CCMP2592, assembly GCA_905221615.1. NCBI lineage: Eukaryota > Dinophyceae > Suessiales > Symbiodiniaceae > Symbiodinium > Symbiodinium sp. CCMP2592. The sequence continues at coordinate 107,477 of CAJNDT010000396.1, forward strand.
TGCCAAAGTGGCCACAAGATGCCATAAAGGTCTGCAACTTCGCGCGACTACATCGTGCGCTTCTCGGTTTGTTCGTCGACGCGGTGGTGCCATGTGTGCCACCCCGTTTCTGCCAGGGTCACACCGTCTTCAAGCCGTAAGCCGTCAGGGATGCGCTGCCCCTTGCTTGACTGTGTCAGACAAAAGCCTCAGCACGACATGACCAAAGATCCTTAACTTGGAACCAGGGTGCCTACGCACAAACTTACACTTCGGACTTATCCTGTTGGGGAAGGCAGATCGAAACACAGGATGGCAGTCAAGTTGTACAAGTTGTATGGATTGCCAGCTGCTGTGCCACACAGGGCCCAAGAGAATCCATATCAAGATTCAAAGATACAGGTAAGTTTACAACACCACACCATCAGGCTTCCAGCAGCCCCTTGTAATCTTCCACACGCCAAGTTGAATATCAAACACTTGCAGTTTCAGCGAAACATAGCGAAACCCTTACGCAATGCCTTGTGCGCATTTATGTGCGCACACGCACGCACACACAAACACAGGTACGTCAACTCGGCGTCCCGAGTTGATATCACAGGAAAGCAGAAAGGTCTTCGTTGGTGCCAGCCTTTTGCAATCACCCACTTCCTCTTATCCATTTGCTATCAGGGTTGTACACACACAGCTATTCCCCAGTTTTGGGGAGTAGCAAGCACGCGGCGACGTCGGAGACGTGGTCTTCACCACGTAATTAGGGTGAGGGGAATTCGGGAAAGGGGAAAAAACAACTTCCAGCAGTACTCTGCCCCCACCCTCCCACCATGAGCATCGGATTGAACCTAATCTTCTGTGAGCGCTGGTGATATGCATCCGGAGTCCGATGAGCTTGATGATGAGCCGGAAATTTCACTTCCTTGCTGGCCCTCTGCTGATGGGAGTGGCGGGCGGGCTAAAACGAACGATATTATCTGGGCACTCAGCCCTTTCGCCAAAATGGCACACGGCTGAGTCTTTCCTCCGCCCCAGAGATTGCTTCCACTTGTTACAATCACACAAGTGTTCAGACCAACATCTTCCAGCAGTACTCTGCCCCCACCCTCCTACCATGAGCATCGGATTGAACCTAATCTTCTGTGAGCGCTGGTGATATGCATCCGGAGTCCGATGAGCTTGATGATGAGCCGGAAGTTTCACTTCCTTGCTGGCCCTTTGGCTTGTCATCGGGTTTCGTGCGGAAGCACGTCCGGCATGCTGACACATTCATCTGATTAGGTTTCCAAACGGAGTAATTACTTGAGGCGAATGGCCACCCGCAGTGGGTTCTCCAGGAGCTGGCCGAAACCTCCAAAGACATAAATGCAACACGATGTCCAACATGCGAGTCGTTGTTCACAATGAACTCTATTTTTCCATCGAAACGACTGATGTTGAAAAACTTCCGGAGGCTCTCCAACTCTTCCTTGAGTATTTCCTCCTCCTCCTTTTGCTGATTCATCAGCAAACGGATCTCGTGTATCTGTGCACGAAGCGTGCTTTCCGCATGATGTGAGGAACTACTCGCAACAGGATGAGTGGAAGTAAATGCAGTCGCAAACTCTCTGTGCAAAGCTTGGAGTGGAGCTTCCCGCACATATCTTAAAATGATGGGTGCAACCCATCTTGCTAGCAAGGACATCAATGTTTCCCCCAAACCTATGCCCGCCAGGAAACGCGCACCCGATACCCGCAGTGTGTGTCCGCCGAAAAGGCGTTTGCCTTCTTTATCACGGGTGCACATCCCCAGACGAGTAGCCAGCACCTCAATCGTCTGCACTACGCATTCCTTCTCCGCAAAGCCCAAATCCTTGTCGGGGAAAAGCGGCATTTCCGAACTCAATGGCCCGAAGTGTCTCTTCAGGCTTTCCAAGTGTGAGGCAATAACATGGAATGGACACTTGTGACCGACAAGGCCCGAGGATCAGTCTTCGACGCCGCTAACAGCAAAGATACTGCAGTTGCAGGGGCATCCATTGTGACATGTCCGATCCTCACCAACGAAACTTCGATCTCACGCGTGAGGAACATGCAACCAAAGAGGAACATCGCCTGAGGTCCGTACGAACCTCTGTCGACCAGTGGCTCAAATTCACATTGTAATGTGGAGACAGCAAGTACATCTACTGCCGCCGATTGTCTGGATGGGCCTTGGCCCCTTTCTGCTGACCGCTTGCACTCCGTGTATGCTAGGCCTAGCTCTGCGGTCCATGCAAAGCCAGACCGAATGTGCTCCTGTTTGGCTCTGGTCAGATAGTTTGCCCACGATCTGTAGCCCCTGCGCTTTGCCATCGCGGAAACTCCCTCAATTCTCTCCCTGGTCAACGGAAGAGCATTCACCGATCCGAACCGAGCCCTGTGAAAATCAACCCAAGTCTGCCATGTGGACTGACCTGAGCGTTGAGCGGACCTCGCGTGAAAGGCAGACCTCAGCTCCTCCAGAGCTCGATCCTTGTCCTCCGTAGCCTGCAGCGCCTTGCTCTTGCAAGCTCGGTCCGAAGGCCTCAGTTCCGGTGCATCCCACCGTTCGGTCGGAGTTGTGCCATGGCAGTCGGGCTCACGTCCCAGCAATCTGCCTCAGCGGTTAGACTTCAACAAACCGCTTCGACTGGAGGAGCCATTCCAAGTCCAACGCGCCCAGGCTCATGTCCCAACACCCTGACCTGTCGGCACAGCACAAAACCACTTGAAGGGGGCTCATGTCCCAGCGCCAGTTCCTCATGGACCGTTGCGTGAGGTCCAAATAACTCTAACGTAGCAGATCTTTGTGCCAGGCCCGTGTCCCGGTCTTGAAGGGCAGGTGCTGCCCCGGGCTCATGTCCCGAAATGCGACCTCGTCACGATGAGCAAATCGGGTCAGAGGACCCGCTTGACTCGTGTTCAAACTGGGCTCGTGTCCCAGAATGTCAAGCTCAGGCAATGGCTCCTCGGACAGCTCTTCTTTCCTCACCTGCTTCGCGAGCTGCTCCGATCTGGAAAATTCTGCTGCGCGGGGGGAAACGACGCACTCTGTCAAATGGCCGACGGCCTCGGGGATGGTCCACGTCTTGGCATAGGCAGGGATATACCTGCGTGAAAGTTTGTCCGCCAGTACGTTGGCGATGCCTGGAATATGATCTGCAGCCGTGGGTGCGAAAGCTATGTCAACGTACTCCAGTGCAATTTCCCGAGCGATGAGGCCAGGGCCATCACCTTTGGTCTTTAAGGCCGCGGCAACGGTGAGAGCGGAAATGCTATCACCTCTGGTTTGCAACCTGATGCGTTTGGTTGCCCACCAAGGCCTCCACAGCCTAAGTGCCACTAGCAAGGAAAGGGCCTCCCAGGTTTGCTGTCCTTCATGGTCGCCCAGCTGATGCTGGAATCGCTCAACATCAGAACTCTGAAGCTTGGAGGCAAACCATGCACGAAAGACACCGTCAACTGACAAGAAGGCGCCGATGCCCAAGGACTAGCATCGAATGTGATGGCGACCTGACTGCCCTGTCCCGAGTATGACTCGAGCATATACGTTCGCTTGAGGGATCCCACTACTCCAGACAGAAACGCTCGAAGCCATAACAATGTGGGAAGAATTTGTTTCACCCAGACAGTGCCGGGTGGGGCATTCGTTTGCTGACCCGCCGTAGAGAGCGCCGCCCACAATGGTGCGAGAAAGGGCCGCCAAACAGGAATCAAAGATGCCACATGGTTGCACTTGCCGGTGAACGATCTCAACATTTTGAGAGACACAACATTATGCTGTAGAAAGTCCTCAACTCGGGCAGACAGCTCGGAGATGGTTTCCTCGTCACGGCATGCGGCTGAACACGGATACGTGCTCCTATCCACACCACCTGATCACCTCGCTGGGCCTTCTTGAATGCGAGCTTCAAACCCATTATGAGCCACAGCAGACAGAAAGCCGCAATGAGTTCGTTGCGTTCAGAAGCCGTTCCTGAAACGACCAAAAATGGATCGTCAATGTACATTTGCATGTCCATGCTGTCCTCAGCAAAGGTCGCTGCGGTGAGTCTGCACACCAGAGTGGCAAACCTACACCACACAAGCGGAGCCTGACTAGAACTCTGCGCCAGCCGCTCATATACCAGAAACTGGTTTTTGAAGCGAGTAACGAAGTACTTTCTTTCTTGATGCCTGAGAGGAAGTTGCCAGAATGCATCCGCATTATCTATCACAAACAAAGTCGTGCCGTCCTTTGCTTGTTTCAGGCCTTCCAGGCAGCTGCTCAATGCATCACAGAGCTTAGGAAGAATGACTCTGTTTACACGCTTGGTTTTGCCGTTGACGCCCGACCGTAAACAGTCTAAGATTAAGATTAAGCGTCTTTTGGTTCTGACGATGTTTCCAGAGTCATCACGATAAACTTTGGTGATCATTGCCATTTTGGAGAGCACCGGCGGGCCATCCAGAAACTCACACACATCAGCATAGGTGTCAAATACTCTGACGAATCCTTTCGTGATGAAGTCTTCTACAAGTGGAACGGCCTCAGGATCTTGCTCCACGCTGCGGTAGTAGTTTTCGAAGCTTTCCACATCGCCATCCCACAACTCGAAGTCCGCTTCGACTGATTCTTCTGGTCTGACCGGCGGGAACATACCCGGATCCTCGATGGTCGTGTCGATGCCGGCTGGCGCACCCACCTTGGATCAGCCACTCCACGATGGACAGGTCAGGTTCATATGCCTGTTGAGCCATCCCTGCGATGATGCCGTATCGAAGGTCAGTGTTGTATATGCTAGAACTGACTGGCGCAGTGTTTACGATGCCCAACTCGTTCGCAAAGATCGTCCTTGCTTTATCAACTGCTTGATCATCCGGAAGGATGCCTTGGTCAATGCAGCCATGTATCATGGATTGTAAGTGTCCGCATTCCCTCCAGACCTTGCGAATCGCGACCCGGAAGCTTTTGCCGGCCTGGCGCGTCAAGCACATACGTTGCATGAGTTTGGCAGGATTTCTCAGGCCCCCCAGGCATTGGGCTTCTTCATGTTGTGTGGCCGATGCTTTGGATTCACCTTGTCGAGCTAGTTTCCAACCAACGTTGACATGTCCCAGCGGCGGAGGGGTGGTTGACGAAATTGTCGGGCCATCTTTGGACGTCTTGATTTTGTCGAGCTTCGCCTTGAGGTATGCCTTGAACAGCTCAACCGCCACGACGAGGTTCATATCTCGGCGGTATGGCACCTGTAACCTGAGTTCGTCCACCTTGCACATAAAGCTCAAATCGACCTTCCATGTCATAAAGGTGGTATGGTTTGACACTTGTGCCCCCATGTTGCGATGCATCACGTCATGCCTGCGAATTCCTGGGTGTATACGCAGAAGCTCCTGCCACTGATCAAGATGGTATACGGACACTTGATCCGATTTTTCCAAGGGGTGCTCGTGAACTGCAGGAACATCCATATCAATCGCAAGTGAAAACAATGACAAAGCCAGGAGTGCCAGCAATGTGCCTTCGCGCACTTGTCGCTTCTCAGGCGATGCTAGATCGGGCCTTCCATACACCCCCGCTCCCCAGGGTGTCCTGAGTGGCCGATGGCCATCACCAGATTCTCGCTTTGCGTTCGAAAAGGTTTCACTAGGAGGACCCAGCAAAATGCCGGATCCGTGCTGTACAAACTCTTTACGCACACGTTCGAAAATCAGCTCATCGAGTGCGCGGAAGAATTCAGTCGGTCAAATTCCACGCATGTGGCGCCTCTCTCTTTGAGATGAGCCGCGAGACTATCTGCTCTCCCAGCTGGGCCGCAGTACACATGAAAGAAGACAGGTTTGACACTTGAGGCGCAGTCACCGCTCTCAGCTAGCCGCGCTACCTTCACATGCGGCGACTCCAAAGGTCCTAACCTGTCGAATTCTCACTTTCCCCTGCCTTTTCCACCCTTCTTCCCCTTCCTTTTTCCCTTGGGGTTCTCGATAGGTGCCGGCTGGGTACACTCCGACCCCGTATGATGAATGGACAAACATCTGTCGCACTGGTGCACCTTGATAGGGTCCTTGGCGCATCTCCCGAATTTGTTGACCTCCTTACACTGACCGGCATTGTAACCATCACAAAGAGGTACACCTCAACGATTGGTTGTATATTTGCCGTCCTTCATGTTCTGAGCCCGATCCCAAGGTGGAGCTTCGTTCCCGGTGTCTTCTTCTTGTCTTCGTTCCACCGAAATTCATCGTCCGCATTGCATGTCTGAGGCGTGGTCCTTGTTAGCAGAAGAAGACAAGGTTCCTCCAACTCGTCCTTCCAGAATCGGGTGTCGTCCAGGAAAACCTTCATGGACTGCTCCCATGGTTTCTTGGGGTCATACGGGTGGGATACACCTGCTGTCATTGCCTTCCTGTGTTCTTCCGCAGCTTCCCGCCTGCAACGTTCCCACAGTTCTTGCCGAGCCCGTACTTCGGCCTGATATATGATATGCCAGCACCTGTGCCCATACCTGGTGTTGTATTTCCTAACAAGCGACATGTATGCCTCGCATCGGGCTGGTGTCAGTATATCCAACATGACCGCTGCGGCCCGAAACACCTTGAAGCAGGATTCCCACTGGTCGTATGATGTAGGGCCTGACATTTCTACCAGTTGGAACTCACCTCCAGGCGTCAACCGCATTCCTTTCAGCTTGAGCTTCTTAAGCACGCGGAACCCGTGAGGTCCCCATAGCGAGAAATCCACGTATGGGGGCCCTTGTGAGGCCAGCACTGCCTGGAGGGCCGTGATCTGGTCAGATGTCGGTTCCTTGTCCGCCGGTGGGAAATCGCCAAAGGCTGACTTGAATCTGGCGAATGCAGCGGTGATGTCCGCTTGGTTGAGAAGGTTCTCTTCACCGTCGTTCGTCTGATCGATGATATTGGCGAGCTTCACCTTCTTGGCGGCTGGACCTTGAATCTGGGTACCCGGTTCCCCCAAATTGGGCTGTTCCCGAGTAACTATCTTGTTCGATTCTGTGCCACAGCGGACACGACATGCCCGTCCAACCAATCCCGCTTGACCGAGCTGACTCGCATTGGGAGGTATTGTAGCAGTGGCATCTGCTTCAGTCGGTGCCGACAGCAACCAAGCTCCGAGTATCTGCTCGTAGTCTTGCTTGGACAAGATGCCGATGTGACTGACAGGAGTGGAGTCTTCCACCCCTAAATATGCAAACAACTCTGCTTTGATGTTACCTGTCAGCATCGCCCACTGAGCAGCATCTTTGCGGGTTGTCATGGTGGCCAGCTCTTCTTGTGACAGCTCCGTGGCGAGCTCGGTCGACGGGCAGGTCCCTAAAACCAACGATATTATCTGGGCACTCAGCCCCTTCGCCAAAATGGCACACGGCTGAGTCTTCCTTGTAATCTTCCACACGCCAAGTTGAATATCAAACACTTGCAGTTTCAGCGAAACATAACGAAACCCTTACGCAATGCCTTGTGCGCTTTTATGTGCGCACACGCATGCACACACAAACACAGGTACGTCAACTCGGCGTCCCGAGTTGATATCACAGGAAAGCAGAAAGGTCTTCGTTGGTGCCAGCCTTTTGCAATCACCCACTTCCTCTTATCCCTTTGCTATCAGGGTTGTACACACACAGCTATTTTCCAGTTTTGGGGAGTAGCAAGCACGCGGCGACGTCGGAGACGTGGTCTTCACCACGTAATTAGTGTGAGGGGAATTCGGGAAAGGGGAAAAGACAATGTGCTGGTGATGATATGGTCAGCGTGGGAGTTCGCATGCAAAATCGCAGCCCTCCCAACACTGCTGAACACATGTGGAAGCTGTAAAGGCCTCTTGGTGATTTCCAGAACGTCCAGGATCAGTGGCGATCTTGCACACATTAAATCAAAGGATATTCAATCAAGGAACCTGCTGCAAGTTGAAATATTCATGTTGAAAATGAAGCTGGCTTCAGGCAGCATAGCATCAAGCGTCTAGGTCCGATACTTTGGCAGAAAGTCGGCCAAGTACACACCCGGACCCTCGTAGCTAGAGGTGATTTACAATCTCGTTCATTTGGCTAGGGTTCTTGGCTTAGCCCTCCGCCTCTTCACTTGCAGACAACACTTGCAGGTACGTCAACTCGGCGTCCCGAGTCGATATCACAGGAAAGCCGAAAGGTCTTCGTTGGTGCCAGCTTGCTGCACTCCCCTGGCACCCCTTGCCTATTATCCCTTTGCTATCAGGGTTGTGCACACACACACACACATAGTGCGCTCAGTCCAAGCATCGTCGTTTTGTACTCCTGTAGTCTGATTCTGCCCATGTCGTCACGCAGTGCAGCATACAGGTCCCCACCAACACACCCACTCACCAAAGCGCCTCCCAGTCGTCGATCTGCAATCCGTTCAGCTCGACGATTCGGTCTCCTCCATGTGCCGACTGCTGCAGGATCCCTCTCAGCCGCTCGACTTGTAGTTGGCACCCTGCTCGCGCCTGGATGCCAACCAACCTTTTCACTTTGTCGCTCCACAGACACCTTACAACGCATCCATTGCACACAGGAACCAGCAAATTGGATGCTCGTGGCACTGACAACAAGATTGCAGGAAAAGGCAATGCTGATGACAGTGATCGAGATGATGATGGTGGTGGCGGTGATGATGATGGCGAAGTGAGGATGATGCTCGTGGTGCATGTGGTGAGGATCATGATGCTGGCATGTGACAGCCATAGTTCTGTTCAGGATGATCGCGAGAAAATTGGAAGGAACAACAATTGACTTTGGGGCATGTTTTCAAGTTGACTGATGGACGCTGACGAAATCAAGCAAGCAATGAGACACTGAACGTGCGTTGCTTTGGCTTGGGCCCGAACAACAATCAGGCCTGCCAGAGCATGACCACACTCCACATGTGCTATCAGGTATCATTGCGAAGTGTGCGGTATGAGGCCAGGACCGCCAAGGTCTTCATCGGCATCGTCAAGACCTTGTGCATTCTGCGATGTGCACACGACCACCGAATCAGCGCTCAGATTCAGCCTAAGCCCAACGTCCCATCCGGCAGAGTCTCCTTCAGATAGATTCGAACCTTGGCAGAACTTCCCCGAGAAAGGATGCTCGTTACGGGGAAATGCGAAGATTCCAAGGCTCAAACGTTCGGCTTCTCTGGTGCCTTGGATGTTCTTCGGGCTTTCTTGCGCTTGGCACGCAGCAGCCGCTGAACCTGTTCTGTCCGAAACACGGGAAGCATTGCTGAACAAGATGCTTCCGCACAAAGCATTCCAGGGTGGAGGCTGGTGTGAGTGTCGAAATGTCAGCATCGCAAAGCCCTGCGCCAGAGACAGGAAAAACAAATCACGCCGTTAATGTGCCGAGGTATCACGGCTTTTGTTGCGGGTGGGGGGGCCTTCTGGATCATCATTCTTCTCCTTCGGAAGGCTACTCTTTTGGGTCAGAATGTTGCAAGACGCTTGCTCTCCTGCTGCTCTTCATCGCTACCGGGTTCTGACTCAGCTTCAGCTGGACAAGCCTCAGCAGCTCAGCATGTAGCACAGCTGCACCATTCGAGACAGAGTTAGCAGGAAGCAGTCCTGCCTCACGGAGCACGCGGTCGCCAGGCAAAACATCCTAGCAGCTTCGGAACCCGGTTGCCTTGTTGCCTTGATGCATGTCCTTGAATTGATTCGAACCTGCGAGAGTGCGCCAAAAAGCGCTTTTTTAATACACAAGCCCCCCCCCCTCCCCCCCCTCCCCACGACCACGTCAACACCTCACCGCACGACCACACTACTAGTACTACTACTACTACTACTCTACTACTACTACTACTACTACTACTACTACTACTACTACTACTACTACTACTACTACTACGACTACTACTACTACTACTACTACTACGACGACGACGACTACTACTACTACTACTAGGACTACTACTACTACTACTACTACTACGACTACTACTACTACTACTACTACTGCTACTGCTACTGCTTTTCCTATTACACCACTATGACTACTAATTCGGTTGGGGGAGGGGGGGGGAGGGCGGGGGGGCTTGTTGGTGGGGGGGGGGCCTGCCAGCAAACGGGGGGGGAGGGAGGGGGGGGTGGAGCCGCCAGAGGCGGCAGGGCACAAGAGGACGCACTATCGAACCTGCCTTCTGCGCTATGATAAAGTTTTGCACTGCAATAAAGGGTTCCGATAATCCACATCCTCAGCAGTCGGCATGTCGTCCTTGTGGTCTTTGAACATCTTTCGAAATGGATTGTCGTCATCGCTGTGCCAGATCCTCAATAGCAACAAGCTCGTGCTTGTTGGCTTGTTGTGGTTGTCGGCTTGCTACAAAGACAAATCAAGCTGGGTAAGCTAGATTGACAACCGAGGGTGCAGTCCAACCAATTCAAAGCAGCTTGGAAATGCTGCCGTTTGCTCTCGTCTGTTGCATGACACAGTGGCATCCTTGTGCCCCTATGGGTGGGCAACATAGAAAGCATGATGTGTACATCCAAGGAAGACTTTCCACTTCTGATCTTCCCTCCAATTCGTAGGTCCTGGGTATTCAAGAAGCGAGCCCCAACCAGTGTGAGCAGCGCCGAGCGGTCAGTCCGTCGATTGCAGGAAGATTGTTATGTGTATGCTTCCTGGAGTTACTAGTTTTTCACAATTCTCTCGCTGCAGACACGTCTCACTCAAGACATACATGCCGTGCTGAGAGTAGTTGGCCACAGGAGCTCTCGCAGTGTTCTCGCAATGCCTCCTTCTGAGGCACAAGCTCGCGGCAGCACTCAATGCCCTCTTGCCACTTCATGCTTGATGCCGCCACCGCCAATGCCTGAGCGCACAACAGGAAAGCCACAGCAAAAAGTCTGCGACCTGCTCCCGCACTGAAGCTGCACCATTCTTTCATAGAAGTCTTCAACATGTAGGCCAGACCGTGATCCAACACAAAACTCGGCAAAAGACCACGGAGAGCCAATTCAAAACTCGAATCTCTACCCACGCAGGTCGCACCTTCTTCTGATCTCTAGTCCGTTCGTCCTGCCAGCGCTCCAGACCTGCGAGCACCGCCAAGTAGACTGTCATAGCCAGATAGCCTTTTGAGCAAATGAGGCTGTAGCATTGGAAGAGTGTGTCTTCCAAACTTCTGATGTAACGAGCAGCCTTCAGTTCGTCTCGACATTACTGCTGGATGCAACTTCTGTCTGTCCGTCCGCGTGAGCACGATAATTCAAAAGCATAGGTGCCCCGCAACATCGTAGCTGGCTTTTGAGACACTCCTTGCCAGCAGCCTGCTTCGTGATGGTGGCACTATCAGCATGCTGGATGCTACCGGACCGGGAGCACGACTGCAACACCTTCTTCATGAAAGTCTTGATTCGTGTCGTGTATATGGAGCCAGCAGTTTCGCCTGAGATGCGCGTCCACCCCCATGCCGCAATGCGTGCCATGGTGGTAGCCCGTCTGCCTCGCCCAAAATCGATCATCAACGGTTCTCCGCTCTCACGATCAATGATGATGTTCTGGATGGGGTCCACGATCATTACATCATGCCTGCGGCGCTTGACTGAGGCCGCATTGTCCTTGAAACGACAGCACGCTCTAGGACTGGTCCTGATCAGCGCCACCATCATCTGAACGACTTTCTGCGCCTCAAGCGCTGCACGAAAGCGACCTCTCGCCGTGTAGCCAGCAACCGAACTGCAATTCTGCACATGGTGCGGGATTTCCTACATGCCTGACGTAAGGCTGGTACTGAGTGACGGGATCTCGAATAGTCAGACCTTGTGTATGCCCCAACATGTGGATTCGCCGTTCACTCGATGTACATCAAGTAAGTAGACTTCTCAAGGATGCCCGGAACTGCGCCGTTTCGCGTCGAGAGCCGTCAACACGAAGCATGCTCAGGAGACGAGTGGGCGAGGGATAATGACTGGCGTTGTCGGCTTCGGTGCGCGGGGATTGAGCCTGGCCTGCTTCGAGCAGGTGACCGGAAAGCATCTACATCTACATCGAACGCTGCTTTGCTGCGTGTCTGCTCACCACTGCAAGTCTGGGATGCAGCCTCATGGCTTTCGAGATAACCTGAATCTGCAAATCTTAGCCCAGCCTGTGCCAGGTGAAATCAATCAGCCAAGACTCCAGCTAAAACCCCCATATGAGATGCTTGCTTTTGGCATGTCGGGAGATGAGATCACGACCATCCGTTTCTCACCAAGTCCACTCTGTCCACCTGCGCCAATAGTAAGCACGCACTTTACATTCCCAAGCATTGCGCGTTTCTGGTTGACTTTCTGCTTCCTGACGTTCGGTCTTTCGTGCATGTGCCAGACTTAAAGTTTAGGGTCTCGTCACTCGGTGCACCGTCCAGAACAGGATTCTATGGGATTCTGGCAGAGGATTCCACAGCAGGAGTCTGCAATGGGATTCCTGCAGGGATTTCGTAGTGGACTTCTGAACTTGGATTACGTTCGGAATGGGATTTCACTCACTCTATGGCATCTCTGTGTAAACAATGCACGTCCACATGGCCAGTGTAATCTTCTGAATTTGCATGAGTTTGCAGTGCAACACACATAACTCATGAGCGTCTGTTAGTGCTTCGCTTTTGTACACTTCGGGGATTGAATACATAACGGATTTATTTGCCAGTAGCACCCGTCCGTTCAAGCAGAAATTGTGATGGCGGCCGTTTTCAAAGATCAAGTCAAAAATGCTGGCAGGGACAAACAAAAAAAGGGATTTGCTCGCCCGTTGGAGACGCTTCGGCATGAGTTGCCGGGCCTGGCTCACTCCGTCGCACTGGTTGTTCGGAATCAGCGCTTCGGGGATGTATGGCCAGCTTACGATGAACCTCACAACGTGGGCAGGGTGAGAAACTCGCGCAATCCGATTCGTTGCATGGGGGGCGGCACTCGTTGTCGGGTCCGACCTCAACGAGCCTCTGGACATTGGGAAGCCGCCTCAGACAGTCGCACGTGCCCGATGTTCAGCATCAAACGCGATGATCGCAGGATGCGGAGGTCTCGACAGCTGGGAAACCAAACTAAGGCACTTCGCCTCACAAGAACTGGCAATAAAGTCTGTGTGTCTTGTTCTCAATCGCGCTACTGCAGTACTTGCCTCGGTCTGAAAAGCCATTGGAATGGTTATCCGCTTCCTCGGCTTTTTCAGTGTGTGCTGGTGGTCGGACTGATATCTCGAGGCAGCAGCTTCTTCGTGGGCAAAGGATGTTGCATCCTGGCAGATGCAGCATCATGATCATGAGATTCATCAGCCAGTTGAAACTCCCGATGCAAATCCGCTGAAGCTCAGAAGCTTGACAGTTCGGGGAGACGTGATGTGAAGGCTTGAAGACGTGGAGACAGAGCACTTTTGGACAGGATCTCCGAAAGTTGCAGCTGAAGACAGCTGAGAGTCAGAGCAGATGGGTCGCTTTTCGCAGCGTTCTAACATTAGCTGCTCTGAGCTCAAGGGCCGTGATGTAATAGTCGAAACGCCACAGGTCAAGTGCAGGTCGTTTTCAGAAACCGCTGGCACGCCGATTCACAGCTCCGTGAAAGTCATGCCGACCTGATGGCCGCGCTGTCTTCCAAAAGGTCCTCCTCAGCCTCGGGCCGAAAAGCACTTGACTTGCCGCGGTCGATTTTCGCCATCGATATCGCCACATCTAGCGCAAATGTCGTCGTCCATCGAGTTGTCATGCAACCTCTTAGCGTCGATCACGGAAAGGAAGTTGCGCAACGCCACTGTCAGCCCTGTACAAAACAATGTCTGTTGGGGACGTCATGTCCTTCTTGGAACTCCCCACGTCAAAAAAGGCCAGGTCCCGAAACTTAGTGCACATGGCCTTGGCCCACACTAGATTTCCGCCTACTTTGTTCTAGGCTGGCGCTTCCGCCGCCAACGTGCGGGAAACCTTGCAAGCCTTGCGGCGAAGATTCCCGGACTTCCACCAGATTAGACTGCACCGGGCCCCGGCGCGCTTCGAAAGCGATGACAGCAAGCAGAAACTCCTTGCATGCCGCCGTCTCGGTATGGCGGTATCGTGCCCCAGCCCAAATCTCGCTAAATGCTTGAGCTCCGGCGTGCTGAAGGCCTTTGCCACCTCCACCGCCTTACTCATGTCCAAAAGGTCGCGCACCATTGCCCATTGGCAGCCTGCTCGCTAGCATCGAGGCCGCTGCCCGCTGCATCCGGTCTCGCCGCCAGGCAACCGGCTCCTGCGTCCCTTCTCCAACCTCATGGGAAAGATGCGCTTTTCCACAGACTTCTCCATGTCGACGCGGATCTCGACGCTGGGCTGTTGCCGAATCCTCTGGAAAGTGGGGGTGGTGCATGCGCACATGTCCTGCAACTTTTTTGTGCTTTTTGAATGCGCCGAACTTACGTCTACTATTGGCTCTTCTCGCGAAGCTTGGCGAGGGCTGTGTAATAGCGGAAGACCAAGATATCGTCTGTTGCTATGACGATTACGATGATCCCCTCCAAACGGTTGTTGTGGTTCAAGAGAAAACCTGGTAGCTGAGGTCTTCGATGATGCCTCCGATGCATTGGGCAACCCGCTACCGGCTGGTCGACAAAAACGAGCTGATTGCGCGAAAGACACAGTCATCGCAAAAACCTGGCCTCTTCCTCGAAGCAGCACGCTGCAACATCAGCTGGAAGTTTTGTGTTGTCACAGTGGAGCTGTGTCGGCACTGAGCACACGATCCTTGCCCTCCAAGGAGAGCTGCTCTAGCACCGCCTGTCGGCGCACCACTCCTCATCGGGATGCCCTTCTCGGCGATCTCGTCAAGCCCGTCTTGACTGTGATGATCCCTGCCGGCTCGGTCACGATCGCAAAAGTCCTGATAGTCCAGCGGGCCCGCAAAATTCTTCGGATGTCACTGCACTTCCTTCTTGACATCCGAGTGAGAAAGTCGGGCTGAAGCTCCTTCCAGTCGTCGCCGTTCTGGTCGGCAAATGTCGACAACGCCGGTCTCGCAGACTCTCGCCGTGCTTCTCTCCGAAAGCGACCTCCGGATTTGCCCGTCGCACGTTGGTAACCGTCATCGCCCTGGATCTCCTTGACGGTAAGGCTGTCCACTGCCGCCTTCGCGGCTCCAGTCAGCGCCTGCGCCAGCTTCAAGCCCGCCTCTCCTCAAAAACATCGGTGGCCGCCTGCCGCCTGCCCAGCTCCGCGTGACAAAGGTTGCCTTGCAGGTTGTCCCCGCCTTAGCCTTGGCAGCACCCGGTCAGGCCACCGAAGATCCTCTGGAGAATCGTGTAAAGGAGCCGATTTGGGAAAAAACGCGGGCCACGAAGAACTTCCGGCGGACTCGGGACCGTGCAGGGCCAGGGATGAGCCGCTGCCAACTGATGACAGCTTGGAGTCTCTTGCTGGCACACCAAGAAGATGGCTCTGTGTTCTCAGCTTGCAAACTTAGCTGCTCTAACCACAGGTCAAGGGCGGACTGCTTTCAGAGAGCACTGGCATGCCGATTCCCTGACACATTGAAGTCCAGCCGTGAAGCTACTGCGCGAGCGATGCAAGCAAGGTCTAGCCCACTCGTACCGACATTGTCTGTTCCACGGCATAACGTTTACACCACCTTCACCAATCACAACCTGCCACATGCCCTGTCAACCTAAACAAAGCCATGCCGTCAGCGGCTTGAGGATCATCAAGTCTGAGCCTGGGTGCAGTCTGTGTGCATGACACACTCTGGGCAGCTGCGTTTTAGCCGAGCAAAGGGCTTCGTTCCGGGTCTGCGACGAGGTTCTCGTAAGCTTGATGGATTCTTCTGAACTCCAGGACTGCCTCGTGCAACAGTCCACTTCGAGAAGGCTGTGCCCCAGGGCATGCTCTCTTTGAACCTGGTCGTGTTCTTCTTCTTTCACTTTGTCGGGATGCCATCGCCTTGCGAGCCTTGCGGTGCATCTCAACGCTGTCTCCGACAGGCTGAAAACCCGGCAGTCTGCTGGGGCCTTCGGTAGGCTTTTCCGATTGTCGCGCGGTCGGATCCTCGTGGAACGTCCAGCACCAGGTAGGGATCTTCCTCATCCTGGGTGGCCTCTTGAAGCAACTGCATGGTGCTTCGATGCGATTCGTTTGCACGTGCCTTCCCACGTGCCTTTGAAGAGTCGACCATTCGCAGGACTCTGAACACCAAGCCGTAGTCTCCAGATGCCACGTAGCGAACCTGCTTCGATCTCAAAGCTTCCACACAGAACATATACAGATGTGGACATGCGGCCTCAACATACTGGTACATCGAATCGGATCCGGATGTCCAGATGCGACCGCCGGGCCTCACGCGGCCTTTCGGAATTGCGAACAGGCCAGGTGACACGTGGCAGAACGATCAGGTGGCAAGCATGACTGCAACGATGGTGGGGAGAGCGCTGACGTAGCGAAGCTGCATGCGGAATTTGGTGCTACCTCAGTGAGTAGACCCTGAAACATGAGGTCCTGCTTATTGCTCTGCAACTCCCTCATCGTTGCACAGGTTGAGCACGATAGTCGCGCTGCCAGCAGCATGGCAGTCTTGTGCACAACGGATTCACCCGGTCTGACCCCACCAGTGCATCAGCACGCGGGGTTCTTCGGCCAGGTGCAAATCTGTTCAGTTGACACGGTAATCCAACTTCGTGGTCTCGCGCGGCATCGGCAGGCACCCTTCGTTTAATTGCGGGTTCTGAAATCCGGCCAGCTTGTTCATCCATGTCCCGACCCACTCGCATAAAACATCCTCAGCTTTGTCTGCTGAGCTCACTGTATACAGTCACTACGGCCACGCGCCACCCCGACAAGCAACCTCCTGGCCACCCGAGCCCCGAAAAAGACAGCGTTGCGGCGGGAGACTTCCGCGTGCACCGCACACGGCACATTGCGCAGCGTTGTGCATGAAAACATCCACTACCAATCCACGAATCGTAAGATTCTTCATGGGTATATTATATAGGTATACGGTATACGCGCATGGAGCAGAAACCTGCACCTTTGGAGATAGTGAAACACTCTGCATGTTAAAGTTTTCGTGATTTTATATTCTTCGACAGACCGAGGGACAGGCTGTGACTTCCACCGGTCATGTTTGGGCTGCCCTCTGCCTTCGGATCATTGGACACGCTGTGCATGTGGCCACATTGCACAACAGCTCTACCCTGCAAATTTCTCCCAGCAGAAAGTTGCATCTAGAGAGGACGACCGCTTCACGGTGGTGCTTGGAAATGCCGACTTCGCAATTCCAAGCTCCAGTTTCTCGGTGAGTCTGAGGACTGGCTGGCTTGCCTCCTGCCAGTGTAACTCCAGCGCTCGTGAACGTAAAGCCAATCCCAAATTGACCTGGCAGTGATAAGCTTACCAGACTGCAAAGTTGTGCGAAAGCATACACTCGATCGTGCCTTGGCATTCCTTTTCGGGTCTCGGGGCAGCTTTGGGTGGCGCAGCTGGGCCGGGATGACAGCCTGGCCGAATGCATCTCTCGAGATGAATGAAGGATACAAATGCGACCGTTCATTCAAGCTCAGGTGGTGGCAATGACCAAATTCTTCCCCTTTTGATCTTTCACAGGAATCTCAACTGTCCACCTGTGGGATCATGGCCGTCAGCATAAAAGCTACTAGATTACTAGATGGCATGTTAAGGTAGGACAGGCGGCAAACGGCATGCTAAATATGACCGAAGGCACGACAACGAATGTGCCTGTGCATTTTCTTGTCATTGAACAACGACTGTACTGCGAAACTCGAGCCTTACGGACGAAAGCCGAAAGAAACCCGCCCTGTGTGTATGCACACCTGATGGTGGTTCTGCTGTTGCAGTGCTCCAGCTACCGCCGTAGATTCATCTTTCAAGAATTACGAAGACCAAGACAAAGAGGCGAGAGACGGAGAGACGGAGAGAGAGGCAACCGAGAGAGTGAGGGAACCGAAAAAGGCAGGGAAGAAAGCTTCGATCAGGCTGAGCGACCCCTAACAACCTTTATCTAAGCAGGTGCCGGGGTGCACCTCCCAATTTTCCAGCTCGCTAGGCCCGGCTCTAAGATGCAATACCCCAACGTGACGCTGGATGACACTGATGCTACATCTAAGCAAAGCTCAGGCCTTAAAGATGCGTCGCATGCTGGTATAACTAGGCTTGCTCTCCCCGGTACCCCGTCTGCAAGTCAAGTGGATAACTACCATGTGCAAACACTTACAGTAGCCACCAGCCAAGACTATGCGAGCTTCAGAACGCCTTCATGCACCACACGGGTTTTGTTACACCTTTTGTTGCGCCTGACGCCTTACTTAACGCAAGTATGCAACCACTGAAATATCCCATGGCATGCATGGCACACTAGAGGTTGAGACCCGTTGCCGTCGTGCCCATCAAGAATATGTGCCGGACACTGCGTCAACATGCAGTATCCCGAATTTGCTAGCAGGGCAATCAATGCATTCTGACCCGTGCTGTAGTCGGTCCGGAATCCCCGAATCTCGGATGTGGAGATCGAACAGCCTGTCAAGCCACTCCACGTAGTTCAACACTTCGCACTCGAGGCCCTTGAGCTTCAAACTGCCGTACCTGTGTTCTCTCTAGTGAGTCGCAGGACGCAGGTGGCACTCCGAAGCAGGGGCACTCTCCACCGAGAAGCAGCCTCCTCTGACCCACCTGGATATCGTCCGGGTCATCACCTTGCAACGATATGAACAGCGTAAGATACTTCAGTAGCCAGCAGGGCTCGTCGGTCAGGCGAAGGTTAGGCCTCCCTCGCCGACATCGCGCAGCAGGTCCCACCTGCAATTTGTGCAACAACAAACAGAACCTCACATGCGTAAAGGATCCACCCTCAATGCAATATACCGAGCAGTGCCATGCAATGTACTGCAGCGCAACGCAATGCACAAATGCAATGCCATGCAACGTAAAGCAAAGCAACGTAATAGAACGGAGTGTACGTACTGCAATGCGTGGTTTTGCAGTGCAATGCAACTTGATGTAACATAACATAACGTAACATGACGTAATGTCAGGTGGTGCAAAGTGATGTGGGGTCATGCAAGGAAAAGTGGCATGCCATGTAGTGTAGTTTCTCTTGTCGCCACGCTCGGCGCATTATGCGTTGCAATTTGGTCTCATACTGACGTCACTCGGCTCGTCAGACATCGTCAGACACAGCACATGTCAGCGATGCATACTCCAGCAGCAGTCCTGCCATGTTCTTCTTAAAGAAGTCGGTAAAAACACGTTGAAAACCTGATTATCGAACGCTTGCTGTTTGGATCTTGGATGCAAAAAGCAAAAGTCTGCCCTCTGGCTTCCGAAACGAAATGGGGAAATGGGATAACGCTCGCTTCTTTGGCTAAAGCAACTCGCGTTGCTCAATCATGACCTCTCATGAAGTGAACCCTTACGGCAAATCCGGTGTCGCTCAAAAGATCTTGCGATTCGAACTCAGAGGCAGGCAGTCGAGCTTGAGGATGTACTCAAGGCTTACACCAAAGCCAATCTCTTTGTCCTCCGTTGGGTTGCTGTGATTCTTCGCCCTTTCTTCGTAATTCCATTCTCCACGATGATAGGCGATAGGCTTTTCCATTGCCAACGATCTACACCATCGGACCTGTGCCATTGTCCTCATAGTCCAGGCATGCAGTCGCCAAGTCTGCCACGAGATCATGATGTTCTTCTTATGGTCAATCAACCTGCATGAGTAATCGATGCCCATGTCTCGATAGATTCGGTGTTGAAACTCGTCACCTGTGTATCGGGGTGGGTGGATCCCAGGTGGTGGAGCGTTTAAAATGGCCCGCTGCAGCGGAGCCTGTCGCTGCGGCTGTGGCTGCGGTTGTGGTTGTGGTGGCGGCTGTGTCGTCTCCTCTGTGGCTGTCTCTGCCGTGCTTTCTGGTGGTGTGTCGCCTGCTTGGGTTGTGCCCTGCTCTCGGTCCACGGTCTGCTCCTGTGCTGGACCTGCTGCTTTTGGCTGTTGTGCCTGAGCTGGTGCTCGTTGTGGGGTGTCCGTGCTGGAGTTTGTTTGCTCTGCCCTCTGCCCTGTGCTTGGCAAGGCGAAGGTGTACCCGCCGAAGTTGTGCAAGGCTTGGAGCTTGTAGGCCTTGAGTGTCCGCTGGCGGTTTTCCCATCGCAGGAACATCTGGTCCCCTCTCGACCTTACGAAGGGAGCCTCGTGTACCCGAAGGTGCCACACCATTGGCATGCCCTGTTGCAGGGCCCGACCGGCCTCACGAAGAAGGTGAGTCCCATGCCCACATAGCCATGCATGAGGGGCCAGCGCCGTTGCGTGTGCCCCAACATGAAGCGCATGGCGAAAATGGTCTAGATGCCCGCTGGGTTTGCCCGCACAACGATGGCCAGTTGGGGGCCGACGTTCATGGTGGGTGGGAACGTCTCTGGCTGGATGCCTTGCGGTCCCGTGGTGTTGTCAACGGTCGTGGTGCCTTGAGGTGGTGGTGGGTAGTCTCTGGGTCGCTGTGGAGGTTGTGGTTGTGATCGTGGATGATCGCCCGTGCTGGGCTGTGACCTATGGTCGGGGCTGTGGGGCGACGTCTGCTGCCGTTGTGGTGTGCCTTGCTGCCGCTCCTGGCCTCCTGGGCTCGCTTGCTGCTCTCCTCTCGTCAGCTGTTGCTTCTCTTTGCTGCCGTGGTTGGGGTGCTGCTCATTGCTGCTCGCTCGCTCGCTCGCTCGCTCTCTCTCTCTCTCTCTCTCTCTCTCTCTCTCTCTCTCTCTCTACCGGGCTTGAGGGCAGAGCAGCGTCCCGGCTCTGTCCCTCGTGCGAAGTCGCACACCCGCGTTTCACGGGTGGTTCGTTTGTTCCTTGTGGGGTTTCTCCCCCCAAGGCTCGGCTTTACAAGGTTCGGTTTGGAAGGGCTCCCCCTGGCAGCAGCAGTCGTGGTTGAACAGCGTAACGCAAACAACACAAACGTGCGAAGGAGCCCCCTCTCCCGTTGCGGCTCTGTTTTCGTTTACTGACACAGGCTCGAGGTTCTGCCCGCACGACGGCTCTCCCCTCCTAGTACTGTAGCACTGTGACAGAAAACTGAGGGCCGGGCCAACTGAGCTGTCTCTCTCTCTCTCTCTCTCTCTCTCTCACTCCGTCTCTCTCCGTAAGGTTCGCCTGCAAAGTGAAACCTCTTCGTTCGAAGGTTTTGGATACTGCCTGATCATTTGGATAATGCTAGGGCCTACGGAGAGGGTGTTACGCAGTCTCGATTTGTGCATGAAATTGAAAACAAACTTCATCTGGTAGCACATCGTAGCACGTTGATAGTACATTTGATGTGTGCAAGCAAATTGTCCGTCAGTTCTCACGGTTGTGTGTAATTTTTGTTTCCGGGCGGTTGTGTTTTTTTATCGGCTTTCCTTGTGACATTGTGTATGCTCAAAGCAACCTATACGTGCAGGAAACATAAGGAAACCGCATGTACTGCATTGGCATTAGCAGTGAAGGATCTTAGCTGGCTTCATGGTTTCAACTGCAAGGTTTCCGGTTGGTTCCCGGCAGTTAAGGATTTTGGTAAGGTTCCGGCGACACCTGCTGCTACTGCTATCAAAATCCTCATAATATCTCATAATCCACATCTGGAAACCAATCACCTCACTCCGTCATCCCTTCAAAACCTGCCTCCTGTGGCTCTGATGGCGCTTCTTTCTCACCTCAGCCCCTTGCAGTTTTGCCGCCAAGCAGTTCTTCATAGACACATGCTTGCTCTGTTGCTAGCTTGCTCGCTAGCCAGCTTACCTTCTAGCTTGCCTTTTTGCTTGCTTGTTTGCATGCTTGCTTGCTTCCTCGCTTGCTTGCACAAAACGGAAACGGATAAAACACACACAACCGCCCCCATAAGAAAATGCACAAAGAAACACCACCACCCTAAGGATACTGGTCCATGTTGTACAATCTCAAGGATTTCGGATGTGACATCGGAAGATTGTAACTACATGCGGAAATGAAGCGTGTGCTGTGCGCCGCGCGTTCGTGCTCCTTACGGGCCTGGATCCAGTGGATGTTTCAGCTTTCGAAGTCAGCTGCAGATCACATACCTCGAACAAATGTCTGAAATCTGCAGGCATGGTGAGCGGAACAATGTAATTCACGACCGTTTGTGAGAGTCGAACGCGTGAAAGAGGGATCTCACCGGCAGGACCTTTGTGCCCAGCCTGCGCAGGTAATAAATTGCTTCAGCATCGTCTAGTTAAGCCCGCAAGGCGACAAGCGAGACGTTGACATGAAGCCTTGAAGATTCGAACTCGATCCGTCCACAACTTCTCCAGGAAGCAAAGCTCGCCCACATCCAAGTCCTGACCTGCCTGCAATCATTCACATGAATGCTTGCCACATCGGAGGCTTCCGTGAGGAAACTGTGAGGCCTCCGTGTCAGCATCCCGTCTGAACTCCATCACTCGCCACCACCCTTCAAGTTTGCGTGGGATCGACTCGTCATCGGCAGGGCCTTCGGTGTGCGACCTGGCGTAACGGGTACTGCAAGACTTTCTGCAGACAGCTTGTTGCACCCAACAAGGCACCAGAACCAAGTCAACGCACCTATTCACGCCGTTCACGAATACCGACCCCATTGGCAGTCCCTGGACCCTCGGTCTGCTATGATTTCAACAATCTTCGCGAAGTCGCAAACGGCTCGCCATGTTCGGTGTTGGGCCCATTCATTCCCCGAAGCTTCGGCGAGGAGATTTGCTTTTGTAGGTGCAAGCTTTTGTATAGTCTTCTATGTACCTTCCGTGCTGCTCTACAATCCAATCAATATCGGTCGAACTCCCATAAGATGCCCAGCCAGAAGTTGGAGTGCTTTGACTACGGCGCCGTGCATATTTCTGTCACAAGAAGCGAATGCCCAAAAAGTATTCTTGTCCTGCCTCAGTCGTACGAACAATGCACTTGGTCAGTCCCTGAAAGTCTTGTTGTGCTTCTTCTGGCGCAGAGTTAGGCAGAGCTCAGCTGAGTGTCCACTGGTGCCCTAAACTCCGGCAGGGAACGAAAGAAACTATGCCACCTTGCGCATTCTGGTCGACATGGCAAATCAAAAGATATCAGCGCCCTCTCCATACCTAAGGATCAGGCTGAGCATCAACCCACCACGGAGTCGGCCTGTGACTCTGCTCCGTGTTCTGGTGAAGTTCTTGAATCAAGACGCCAAGTGTGCGACTATTGTAAGATGCTAGGGCTTGGACACGTCGGACTTCCAGCAAGCGCCAGCACCCGTGAAAGGGCAAGCTGAATCCTCCCGGTCCACCTGCACAGCATCTACATCTTCAACACTACCTCGTTACTGCGTTCTGCTCTGTATGACAGTATGGCTCCAAGGATCTCCCCAACATCCTTTCGAAGACTGGCACCCCGCTTTGCAAGAATGCTCCAGTTCAGCTTTTCGGCAATTGACGGGCGCCAGAGTTTGGTGACACAAAGGCCCAGGAAGGTGTGTCCAAGTTTGGCCTCAAGTAGCATTGCCAGGTCCCATCTCAAGCATGTGTGCTCTCTCGGTATCCCATGTAAGCCTTTGCACGTTTTGTTAGGTCCACGGTTTTGGAATTCCGTGCTTCGATTGCCTTCTTGTGTGCCCGAATAGTCATAGCTGAAGATCCATACTTTTCCATCTTGCCCCAATTGCATTAGTCCACCACTGGGAGTTCTCTAACTGAGTCTTTCCGAATATGTGTCTCCTGTTTGTTGTTTCACAGAAAATCTGTAACACCGTTGTCTTTCGCTTCTCTGCACGTGAAGAGGATGCAAGGACGCTGTCAGTCCGTGACCTCACAACAATTATATACAACAAACAATGCCTTCACAAGGGCAGCGACTGTCCAAAACATAGGTCGCATTATCTTTCTGTTACCGAGCTTGTGGCTACGGTTTTTGTCTGCACTACGCCACCTACGACGACCACAACGACAACAACCACCACGATGACAACAACCGCCACAACGACAACCACAATCACAACCCCAACCTTGCCTGGTGTTGCGGCAGCTCCGTGCCTCCACTTCTCACATAGTGGCGAACTTCGTCAGTGGTCTGAGGCGAGAGTGCGGCACAGAACGTGACATGCCGATGAGGAGTGCCCACAGGCCGAGCAGTCCCCGAAGCCCGGGACCCATGTCAAGGCATCGCTTCGCAGCGGCGAGTCGAAGTCTGCCTGAGATATCCCGTACACGCCGTACAAGCTGTGCTTTGAGGATTTGCTCCTTCCCTCAGCTCCACACTTGTCTCCATAGCCCAACCCAGTTGATTGCCGTTGCCAAGGCCTTGCACCACCAGCGCATACCAGCACCTAAATCGCTTAGCTGCACTTAGCAGCTTAGCATTGCTTAGCCTCCTGGCTTCCTGCACTGGACATGCTCGAGGCCTCGATCTGCCCTTCTGTTTGCGGACGCATCGGGGCTACAAGCGCGCATCCAATAATTGTCAGCCTGTGTTCTGCATCCCATCTGCGAACTTTGCATCTGCTCGCGAATTCGTGCTGTGATTTGATTGATGAAGGCAGTGGGACAGCTTG
The DNA here is from genome assembly GCA_905221615.1 of Symbiodinium sp. CCMP2592. Classification (NCBI taxonomy): domain Eukaryota; class Dinophyceae; order Suessiales; family Symbiodiniaceae; genus Symbiodinium; species Symbiodinium sp. CCMP2592. The sequence goes on from CAJNDT010000396.1 coordinate 131,911, forward strand.
CTTCGTGCATTCTGATGGCTTTTTGCATGAGCGCAACTTGTGACGGATGTCGGCAGCGACCAAAATAACGCGGCAAGCTGCGGCGAGCTGTTTGTGGCTACACTTGCCTTTTTGAGAGCCTGATGTGGCGACACTGTAGGGCAATCGATGCCGTCAATGTCGGCTCATCCTCAGCCTCCCCTGGCCTGGCACTTGCGGGAGTCGTGACCGTGAGCACAGCAGCCTGAGAGATCAACTAGCAAACCACCTGCCTAAAGCTTTTGCCTTTTCATTTTGCCCTGCCGGTTCGGCAGATGATGTACCAATGTACCATATAAGGGAACTGACGACGCTTAAAACGCGCAACAAACATGCTGTGTCCTTGGCTTTGGTCTTGCTTTTGACTGCTTTCGCCCTTCTGCTTGTCGGCAGCACCTTCCAAACGGTATGAGTTCAACTGGATTGCTGAACGTGGATTCTCATGCTGGCTGCCAGCTATGGCTCAAACGGGGATGGGGTGGGTGTTGGAACCAATCATGAACAACCTCCAAGGCTCCACAGGCCGGACCTCATAGCTGCACTGTATCACTTCTACTTGTATGCACTGCGCAACAGCACACTCGCAGTCTTGATTGCCAGCAAGGCCCCGAAGATGCAGCGTTCATAGTGCTCAATCGTGCCGTGAAGGATGCTTATGAAAACGGACAGCCAGTGACATGGCCCTGCAAAGTCATCGCTCTGGGACTCCAAACAGGGCAATGACGAATGTATTCCCAGTCCTAACCATGTGACGCTTTGGAATTGATTCCAGTGAGTGGAGAGACCTCCACAGGAAAGGATGCATGTCTGTTACAGCTTTACAGTGAGCTTTTTGGTTAACCCTGCAATTGCGGGCGTTACCCACCCTCGCACGCATCAAGATAGATCCGAATGAAAGAATGCTAGCTAGATGCGGCAAAGCGTAGGATTTCGAAATTTTCGTGAAACCCCGGAATCGGGCTGACAGAAAGCGGCGGAATGGCCGTCGAGCGGCCTTCTTTGGTGACTTTCTGGATTTGACGTCGCTGACCTCGCTCTGCAGTTCTTTCGCCTGCATCTTTTTCTTTCTTTTGCGAGGCTCAGCTTCAGCCTGCACGAAAGTGTAACACGAGAAGCAGCTCAAACTCCAACAGCCTGCCACTCTCCCATCGGCCTGCTCTTTGGCAGTGCCTTCGGTTGCGCTGCGTGGTGGGAACTTTTGTTGAAACCCGCGCGCGTCGATGAGCTTCTGTCCTCGCAGGCGAGATGTGTCCAAACCGTCCGACCTGACACCTAAAGATCTTCCTGCGAAAGGGCAGTTTCGCGGCATTTACGACTGTCGCGGCAGACAGCAGCGCAGCCTCACAACCTGGGCCTCCGACGTCGAAGACGCTTCTTCTCTCGCGCCGTTTTCTTGGTGCTGGCCTTTGAAAATCTGTGAAGCGGCTCCAAAGCGCTTTGTCTCAGCAATGCTCAGTATTCAGTATCGACATCGGCCACTTAGCACTCGACAGCTTGCCCATTCCCGGCCTGATACGGACAATGTTGCTGCTCATCTGGTGAATTTGGAATCAATCGGAACGAAACGTACTTGAGATGCGCTGCCAAACTCTGTTCCAACGCCGCAATCTGTAATAACAATTTATAGTCCAACAGGGCTCAGTACTTGGCCTTGCTATCGCCTTATGGTCCGTGGCCTAAGATATCAAGTTGTGTTGTGGCTCTTTTTGCAGCTGCAAGCCATTGCAGGCCCCTGGCTTGGATTTGGTTTCAAGGTTTCGGATGTGGAAATTTGGTGCGGGCTCGGGGCCTCGAGCTTTCGGGTATGTTTTATGTGGCAGAAGTCTAAATCACGGCAGCTCTGCACGCGCACATGTTTTGCTGCAAAAGTGTAAAAAGGCGCAGCGGCCGACCCGAGGAAAAGGCGAGTGCGTTCACTGACCTTCACACATCTCAACCAGGTCGGCTCCACACGATCTCTCACACTGGCAATGTTTTCTTTTGGGACTTCGGACTTGTTTGGTCAGCACGAGGACAGGGTTCTGGAGAAACTGGCGCAGACTTCTTGCGAGCCCTGAGTCTAGCTTGGTTAAGCCATGGCCACCATATGTTCAGTAATGTTCCAGAGGACGCCATCGATTGTGTTTTGGGCGTACACGCTGCTGAACGCTACGGATGTTAGTCCAGCCCAGATTGTTGCTCACACTCGGGTTCTCAGCTACAACCGTGTGATACAGGCTTTTGGCATCACCCACTTGCGCGTTCGCGAAACGGCCTCGCCTTTCAGTTCCGGCTCGCCGAACATGACCTCGCTGAGGCACGCGCTGGCAAAGAGGGCACGATCGGCGCCTTCATCTGCAAAGCTCGCTTCTGCGCCAGGTGGAGCGGCATGTGTGCGTCACAAAGATGCTGTTGTCGTTGAGTTCCAAGTCTTGGTGCACGAGGCCCCGGTCGCAGTTTTTTTGAGGTAGGTGACCGCGTCGAATAAGTGCTGGAAATCCGGTCTCCGTTCCCCGATTGGAGAAGGACACCAACGGTCCGATACTGCCGGCAACGGATACCCAAGGGTCGAGGCCTCAGGTTGTTGTGCCCGGGCCGCGCGGTATGCTGCCTCCTTCCATTCACGCTGCGTCACGACGTGCTTGTACCGGTCCCCAAACTTCTTGAAGGTGATCTCCTTGCCGCGGTAGCTGGGGCTCTTAGCCCCACCACCCCGCAGCCCGTTAACTCATTGATTGACTTTCGCACCAGTTCCGGCCCGGGGTCGCTTGTTGAACCCCCTTAGCCCTTAACAGTAAAGGCCAAGAAGGTTTGTAAACGACATTTGTCACAAGTTCCAAAGAGCTAGCTTTCGTGACTTTTGGCATCTGAGACCCACAAGTACCTTCGCTTATTGTCCCTGCCATAGGCACGCTTGGCACCGGCGGTGGCGATTGTCATCAACAGCGTCTCTGACAGTCTTGTCGGTGCGGGGCTATCCCGGGTGATCTCGTTGCGCTCGTGGTGCTGAATGTCGGTTCCTTGAAGCTCTCGTCGCCGCCTCCCTCTCTGGAACAAGTTCCTCATCCTGGTCGTCTTGCTCCAGGTCCTCGTCCTCTTCGGGGGATCTCGGGCAGCTCGTCGGCCTGACGTCGTCATCGTGTGCGGATGTCAGTCGCCCTTGTTTCCCTTCTGCTGCCGGTTGCCCTTGCTGCCGTCCATGCCGTTTTTGGGGTGGCTCTTGGGGCTTTCATCATGCATCGTGCTGCTGGTCGCTGCCGCCGTGGGTGTCAAACATGTAGGCAACGGCGGATGTCGGGCGGTGTTCTGGATATTACAGCTGGCCGGCATCGTGGATGGCGCCCGAATGCAGACTCTGTCCGGTAGCCACCCAGGACGAGCATCTGCTGCCCCGTAGTGAGCCGCATGCTGTCCAACAGCCGCGATGCTCGTGACTCACCATCGAACATGGCAGCCACGTTGATGCCGGTGGCCAGGAGCGACTTTTCGGCCCGCATTGCTCTTCCGCCTCTCCTTTGAAAGAGAAACATCGCAGCCTCGCGCTTGAGCATAAATGCCTGCACCTCTTCTTTCGTAGCGACCATAAGCACGCACAGCTTCGCAAGCCTAAATTCACCGAGGAGGGCTTGCCTCGGTACTTCGCTCTCATTTCGTCTTCTGCCCATCGCCTCGCTCATGTCCTGGCCCGATGGATCGAATAGTCGAGGAGGTGCTGGGCCTCGATCTTCCGCGGCCTGCGGGTACTTCGGCTTGACCGGCCCAGCAGCAGGTCTTGTTCTCGAGGCTGTTCCAGCGAGGAACTCATCCGAAGCTGCAGGAGCGGCCGGCTCCGCTGCCAACTGACAGCAGTCTAAATCACAGCGGCCGATTCCAGAGGAAAACGCGAGTGCACTCACCGACCTTCACAAGTCTCGACCAGGCTGGCTACATGCGATCTATGTTGAACGCCATGGGAGAAATCAGAGAAGATTTGCCAGTTGTTGTATGTCAATTGCGTTGAGCATCAACAGGCTTAGTGGCTGAAAAGAGAACATCCTGCGTTTGGTGTCGCTTGCTCCGAGCAAGTCGAAGCATCCCGAAAACTTCAGGCGTACAGTTCGACCAGAGGTCGGTGCAAGCATGTCGAAAATGCTGTGCAATTGCGAGTTTAATCGGAGCCTGTATTTCTGACAAAAGCCAATGCACACGGACGATGATCGATGTTCTCCAGTCCAGAACCACTTAGAGCCACCAGGGCAAATGCTCACAGGCCTTTCTGGAGGCTACGATCCTCGAGGTTACGTTTGAATGGCACGAGGGATCTGCTTGTACCATGTCAACCACATATACACAGTCATCGGCATCCCATGACGTGCCTCGAAATCAACCACGGAATCCATGAAGGCTGGAGTCCAATGCTCCTGAACAGTCGCTTTCCTGAAAAAATAGGACACCTCTTTTGGATTTCGTGTAGTCTTCTAAACCGACCACCGCACATGAGCAGAAGCTGGGGTGCGTCATGAAGCCGTCCGCAAGAAACTGCCGAGCTGTCCTCACCCCATTCTTTGTCATCTGTTTTTGCGCGATCCTTCTTTGCCCGCTCTGGCCTCCGAGCAGAGAAGAACAGAGCGCGTACGAAGACAAGGCTGACCACCTGAAAGGGCTCCAAGGTTCCAAGGTCCAAGACGCGGACACTTTGTTTGATGTTTTCTTCAGCTTTGCGACGAAGAAGCCATCCTTGTAACGAAAGACACACTGTCTCGAGTCTCGAGTCGTCTCCACGGGGAGATGCTTAAACCGGCACCAGGACCTGCTAGCGGCAGCGGGTGAGGGTGATGACGAAACTGACTGTCTCTTCTGTGCTCAGGATGCGGCCATGTTGTGCACATGGGGATAATACCGGCGTGTTAGGTTGAGCGAAGGATGAAACCGTCGTTCCCGGTACTTCGTCAGACCTTCGACGCCAAAGCCTTAGGTTGCTCAGGAGTTTGTTTCGGGCATGAGATGCTGCTGCTTGGGATGGGAACCTTAGCCACAGTCCCTCCTACGAGAATGAAGCGTGCGCAAGTCTTTCGAATCTACAACAATGGCGGAGGAGAATGGGCCATTCGCATCTATGGCCGAGGCCCCTGCTAACGGAGCTTGTGAAGGACACCAGTTCCACGTTCCGCGTCTTCAAGGCATGGTCCACTACCGCCTACCGTCTGCAGGAGCCAAGAAGAAATTTGCGCTTTAGGCGGCTTGGGGCCCGGCCCGGCCTCGTTTTCCTCCACCGACACTGAGCAGGTGGAATAAACGATGTATCCTCCGGTCTTGGAGCCTCCGGTCCGCGGTCCGTTAAACGGTCCCCACAGTCTGCTGCAGTCTGGGGCCTGCGTCCACCATGTCGATGGCTGCTGCGAGCAATTCCTTTTGCAAGCGGCTGTGGTTTTCGAAGTCCTCGCATGACACCGCTTTGGCAGAGCTAGGTCGAATGAACAAGACTTTTTACACTTCCGACGACTCGAGACACCCAGAATAACAGTCTGTCGGGAAAACCACAAAACACGACAGAGAGGAATCAAGAAATGAAGAGATATCGCCCAACGAGTCAGGAACAAAGATCCAACCCACCCAGGGACGGGTGGGCAAGTTACTTGAAATTGCCCAATGCATCGTGTAGTGACTCAACCCGTGTGCACCTGGCGGAATCTGCGCAGCGTGACGGCCGCAACGAGTGTTCGGCCAGTGGAGAAAAAATCACGGACATGTGACATCTACCGTGAAGTTCTACCGAGTGCCAGCTAGAGACATATTGCTCTCGACTCCTGGAGACCTCCAAAGTTGGGCCTGGCTCAAAAAAATCAACACCTGCAGCAGGAAAGCAACAAATGAGAGTTCTGGAAGACATCTCCAACACCTTCGAACCGGTTTTATTTTCTCCTCTTCGAACCAGCCATCGGTCCTCAGTCGGCTGCATGTAGTAATGATGTCTAGGTGGCTCCTTGATACTGATCAGACTATGTGTAGCATGGTCCACACCGACTCTAGAAGTCAATCCAAAGTGTGCTGCCTCCCTGACCCAGCTCCAAGCCCGGCAGGCAGAAAACTATGCAACCTTTGAACCGACAGTTTACGGCTTACGGCCGGGTACACTTGTGTGATGCGTCGACGGCTCCTGAGCCAGCCAGGCTAAACCCAAATTCCAAGCAACCTGTACCTGTCTACGCAGCACTGGCTTCTGCGACGTAACAGCATTCGCAGAGAAGAGGGCCAGGAAAGCTACGGCAAACACAACCGACAGATTTGATAGAGCTCTTGCGTTTTTGCGCACACGCTCGGCAGGGATCCATAGTGCCTGAAACCTGCAAAAAGATTCTTGAAACCTGCCAGGTCCATACACTCGAAAACGTGAAAAACCTGTGCTTGAATCTGCCAGACCGACACCCTAAGCAATGCGTTGATAACAAATGCACTTGCCATGGTGCTGGATAGAATCTTGCCAGGTCAGCGCACTAAATCTGCGTAAATAGATCCAATAGACATAACATATCATAAAGCGCAGAAGTCAAGCAACGTCAATGAGCAAACATGAGCAAACTACATGTTGCTAGGCAGATTGACCTGAAGGGAAGGGGCTGGCCCAGACCGGGAAATGGAGCGGAGGGGAGTAGAATGCCACAGCCGCCCTGTGTTGAAGGCCGGGGATCCCTCTCCACAGCGTCTCTGAGTCAATCATTGGCATGGTGGTGCGGGGTGAGGGGCGGGTGTCGACGCAGTGAGACCACCCAGTTCATAGTAGACATCAACTCCGGCAAGCTCGACAGAGCTAGCTTTCGCGACTGCTAGCACGTATGTTTTCCGGAACCATTCCAGTTTCTGCCTCCCTTAATTAAAACCAGTTTCAGGAAAAACAATCCTGCTTGCATGGAGCCCTGCCAGAAACCCGTTAGCCGCGTCGACGCACGATGTCAGCAAATCCATGAGGACTGGACAGCGACCCTCCCAAGATTTTTTATGCGATAACCTTCCGGACCAATCAAACGGATGCGACTGCGCCAGCTGCGACTGCGAGGAGGCTCTCCATCATGTAAAAGCGTAGCAGCCGTAGCAGTGCAATAGATGTGAAGGAGAAATCGAAGCGAAACTTCTGCCAGCACTGGCAAACAAGCTCGGCAGCCCGACGGAATTGGTAGCCAGCACTGCGGGGGCCTACGAACTGGGCCTGCGCATGCAATGCAGTAGTCCAGTAGCCTCGTTACAGCTGGCGTAACAGTCACTTGGAGTGTCGCGCCGACCCGTTACAAATTCTCATTAAGGGGAAAAAACCTGGCCTAAACAATCACGACAGATTGCAGAAAATCACGCATCTGCCTGTCCCTCCAAAAGCTGTTTACTGAAACATCTCCACACACCTCATTGAAATGCCGCTGAAGACTTACCGAAAGACGTCTCTTCATACACTTCGCGTTACCCTGTTCTCACAGACAGTTGAACTACGATGAACTTCATGAACTGAACAGCAAAAAGTAACAGGAAGAAATCATCGCACAAAGAAGTGCAAAGCACGAGCAGGGCAGAAAAGAGATACGAGCAAATTGAGTGGCAAAATGGAACACACTGGCGTCATCTGGCGTCTGCCCTGAAGATGCTCCTTCTGGCCTCTCTTCACCTTCACAGATGGATCCCGGGCAATAATGCCGGAACCTGCAGATGCACAGCAAGACTTCAAGCTAAGTGATGTTGGTGGTTCTCAGAAGCCCAAATTGAACGTCAGCGTGCCTGTGCAAGGAGCATCCAAAAGGACCTCGTCAATGGCAATCCGTTGTAGTACGCTGAATGTCCGGTTTCTTCAGCAAGAGTTTTCCGGAGACTCTTGCTGCAGAAGGCGCAACTTGAACTTGAAAGAAGCTCCAAGAGCTTCTCTCAAAAAACACTGCTCGATCTTGGAGCTGTGAAAGATCCGCCGAAGAACGGGCCACACACTGCGGGTGTGGGTGTGGGTATATTGAGAAGAGATGGTACAAGTAACAGAGGCTGCGGACATTTACACAGTGAAATGGCCGCCTCGAGGACTTATTTCGAAAGCCACGATTTGTCGGACCACATCACACTTATCTGATACTCCCCGCAATCCCAAAGGATCCGACGGTCAGTCATGAACGTGTTTAGGCTGTATGTGTTGCAGGCCTAGACTGAGCAACACCCCGTACTGTAAGTTCTGCAGCCTTGCGCTCAGGTTCAAGTTCTTGGCATCTGGCCCGATCCAGTCGCGGCAACATCTTCGAGAGCTTCTTGCCATCCAAGTTCGTCCTGGGCCACTCAGCGGAGTTTCAAACCTGCGTGAAGTATGCAAAGAGTAGTCACAGACTTTGACATGTTTTGGCGTACGAAATTTTTAGAATTCAGCTCCTGAGGTGCAGACACCACAACGTTTGTCAAGCCCAACCGGTGCACATTTGCCACAAGAGCCTGCGGCAATGTGGCATCGCCAAAGGCTGTGATTTGGGTGGAAATGGAAAAAGCCAGAGCTGAAACCACTTGCGTTGCTCCAGATCAAGATAATTACAAGGAGCTCCTTGCATCGATCACGGCGCAGATCATTCGCAAACAAGGTGCCCGTGTTTCGCATAAGTTGGCCAATGTACCTTCGTTGCAAAGCAGAGGAGCCTTTCGCATTGCACACTTTTAGAGTTTTAGAGGGCACGTAGTCTTGCCACCGGGAGCTGCGGCCATGTCTAAGACCACCTGCGAGACGGAGTCGGATGGGTCGGCTCCCGTTCGGCTGCAACTCCGCTAGACTTCGCTAGAGGGCCTTTTCCTGCGTTGGAAGGAGCCGCCCTCTTTTAGTCGCCCTCTTTTCGGCGCAGCGATCTTTCGGCCTCGGCCGCTCGGCTCTGGTGGGCCTGGCGGCCTGGCACCGAGAGAACTCTTTGTTCTCGCGGCAAAATCGGATCTGGAGTCGAGTCGAGTCCCCCTTGCGGGGAAGCTTCGCTACGTCCCTTTCTCATGGACTTGGACTAGGCAAATCCATCCACGAGGAAGAAACGTCCTTAGAACATAGAGTGCAATTGTCATGAACGGTCAATCCAGTGTCAGGGTGAAACAGCTAGTGAGCATGCAGGCAAGGCTCTAAAGTCTTCGCAGGCGAGAACATTTCACCGCGCAAGTTGTCTTGCATAGCCTCTCGAGGCTCTGCCAGACACCACGGCACTAGACCACAACCGGCTGCAAGGCTTGTAACTGCCAGCATTCTGCAAGCGTCCTTGCGGCACTCGCCCGGGGAAAGACCCTTGGACAGCAAGTATGCCAACTTTGTGACCTCAGCGCGGTCAAGATCGCTCTCGTTTCCGACACAGGCATCTTTCAAACATGGCAACACTACGAAAAGCCTCGAATTTGAGGTTCGGTCTGTAGCCTCTGCAGTCATATCATGGCCAGGAATCACCTTGCCAAGATGGGGTTCTGGATTGCAGGGCTCAGGAAACGAAGATCGCAAGCCACTGTAGAGCCTGTCGGTGCCGAATCACAGTGCCCACTTCAGCCAAGTCACACCGCAGTCTGCTATTGCCCGTCCCACTGCGTACTTATCCAGCTCCACATTGCCATGTATACACTGAGAACAGGCCACCACGACAATTCCAGCAGCGACCCTGCCAAATCGCCACAATTTCAAAGCTCGACCCTGATGAGGAGGCGAGCTTCAAAACATGGCCCTGCAAGCCCCTTACTTAGCCCCTTGCAGCTTGGAGCAGGCGGCCAGAAAGCTCGTTTTGCGTGCAGGCGCGTTTCCACAACCTGACTCCAACCAAGTCAAGTCCAGCACCAAGCTGCACAACGCATTTAACCCTTACGAACAGCAGTTAGATGCTTCCGAGTAAGCCGTAAAGCATGAGAACAATGCCCTTCACATTTCCTGCAGCAGCCACGCTGTCCTCAGCTGCAGAAGTCCACTGCGGCTCACCGAGGGACAGTTGTGTTGCACACCGTGTCTTGGCAACTCTGTACTGCACCGTGCAATGTCCCATGCTTGATTCTTGAAGACGGGCCGCGAAGAAGCCATCGGAAAAACCTTCAGGACGAATTGAAATTGCTGATGTTGCTGATTGTTGCTGTTGACCCATGTTGTGATTACCCGCAGCACGGATGTAACTTGGGACAGTCATGCATGAATTTCACCGAACCGCTGCAATCTGCGGAACTAAATTCCAGAGGCCTTCTGCAATTCACAGTCTCATGAACTGACAACATCACCACCGAAGTCAGAAGGCGAGGCCCAGTAGCCTATCGGTTATCGTGCCTGTCGCTCTCGGCTAACTACATTAAGGGCTGTGACCCAGGCAATTGAATTGCATCCTGGACATCGACTTGAATCTACAGATTCGACTGCAAGGCTGTGCTTGCAAGACTGCGCACAGCCTCCCACTGTGCACAAGCTGCCACAGGACTGTGGCAGCTGCACAATTCAGAGAAGCACCCACGGCTCGCCCCCAACCCTCACCCGGCCGGCCCCGTAGACATGTGCACAGATTCGGGCTTGAAATGACTGTATCGGTTTGCGAGACCGGGCCCTTCCTTTGGCCGAGGTGACGAGTTCGACGAATAGGTTGAATAGACTGGGTGTGGGAAGGCGGTATTTCCGAGCTGCGTATTGCGCAACCTATCTGCTGTTATGGCATGTTATGGCCCCCACTGGCCTGGTACTACACAAACAACAATGATGTCCGTCACCGTCATCAGATGTACCTCGCTCTGCTGCAAAGTCCAATCGGTGCATTTGTGTGCCCCAAACACAATGTTGCAACACTATTGGGTTCTGACATTAGGTGTATAGCCACCCTTGAGGTGCCGCAGGCGGCGTGAACATTTTCAGACTGCAAAACTTAAGCGCTTTTCATCGAAACAGTTTGTCTGCGCATGTTTGGATTTACGACTTTCCGGGCTTGCCACTCTTTGTAAAGACTCGAAGCAGGCTCCATGTGTAGTAAGAAGGTCTAGGGCTTGGTCGAGAGTCTCAAAAGCAGCTCTGCAGCTAGCCATCTTCTAGAAACGATTCTTGCTTAGGGCCTAGGGGGTAAGGTCGGCTCACGGTTTTGGAGTTACGGGTTTCTAGGACAGCGGTCTGCAGAAATCTAGATGTTAGTTACAAGAACGGTAAAACTGGTTCGGGGGTGAGCTTCTAGGGCAAAGGGCTTAAATTTAAGCTTTAGGTTCGGGGTTTGGAGCTTGAGCTGTCAGTGTCTTTAGCCGCCGATCGCGAGGTCAGTTTATCCTTGTGACCCAGTTTGGCCCCTGAGTTCCGTGCTCCTAAACTTGATGTCGGGTGATGCACATTTTGGGTTCATGCGGTGGTCTTGGGCCTTGGGAGCATCTCCTGGAGTGGCTCTTGGAAGCTCTTTCACTGCTTGGTGTCTATACGCTAGTAGAATAAGTCACTGCGCGGGGCACGCGGAATCTTCCTTTGGGCGGATTGCACAGCAGCCGGTGATGAATCTTGACCTGCCGGAGACTACCGCGAGAACGAAATCGAAAGAAGCCAAATACACGAAATGCATAGTGCATGCCTTCCAGCATAACTCAGTAGCATCCAAGCAGACACCAGTAATACTGACAGCCCTGATTGAATGCTGGAAAGCCGAGCCTGTGTACCAACGACGGCTAACTCCGGAAAATTGGGTGAGTCGAAGGCCGTCAAAGCGTTCGCATCCTCGACGTAGCAAAACCACACAACTATTAAACTTTGCAAAACATGCTAGGTTTCGTTAGATATACTAGGCATCAGGACAAATCCTCACGGCGGCAGGAAAATTGACCTCGGGATTTCCCCACTATCGGCAGCCGTCTCCGATCAACACACGGCCCTTTTGCCACGGGTCAATGCGAACCCACCTTCAAGCTACAGAAACAAATAGGTCACGGCACCAATTTCGCGTTTGGAGGCTTCGCAACGAGGTGCGAAGGCTCGGCTGAATGCTGCGAAGAGCTGTTTGTATGCTGCGGTCTTCTGGGTCGTGCTTTCAGGCAAGACAGAACTGAAGCAAGACTGAAGCCAGACCTCATCATCAATAACATCTTTCTTCACTGAAACATCGTGCATCAACACCGAATGCAAGGCCACTGTTCATGTAAGTCCGGATTGCTCAAGCTGGTTGAAAATGGAGCTTCCGTTTGGCAGCACTAAACTTGGTTTTCTGTGGTCCATCAATTATGCTCAGGAGTCTTGACCAACTGATGCTTAACCTTGTATTCCACGCGGTTTAAGTCCTTACGGTTCAAGTCTAATCCACTTCCCTTCAATTCTGAATCCTCCGTTCTCGCCGAACCGCACGGAAACAAGATACTGCATGCCAAAAAAAGATCTGCCTGCGCTGATTGGTGCCTCATCGAACAGGCCCTGTCAACCTGAACCCGCTCCCAGTAGCACTGCTTGACCCACGATCGAGCATGACACTGTACATTGTCTGATCGAACCCAAGTCTTCAATGCAAATTCGACATCTTCCTTCAGGGCTTAGGGCTTCGCTTCGCCGCGCACCACGAAGTTTCAGGGTTCTCCAGCCAACATGAACCTTGGGGGCTCTAGGGCGGGCTGCCCAACATCTCGGTCTCGCACATTCAAGGGGATGTACTAGCATATATGAATTGGAGGCTCCTTGCGAATTCGAAGCGACTACTGCACTATACCAAACTGTAATAGCTTTACACACATACGAAACGACCACAGCAGAAGGCTAAAAGCAGGGAAACCGGAAACATTGAGAAGCGCAATCGGTAGCCACGAACGGACAGCGCCAAAGCCGAGAAGCCACGAAGACACAGAATAAGAAGAGCAAACGAGGCAAAAGGCATAGACATGCCAGAAGCCTGAAAGTCAAGAAGCCAAGAAGCAACGAAGCCAGCACCGAAAAATGTACGAGTCAAAACCAAGGCTGCGTCCAGAAAGCAATCGATTGAAAAGGGAAGAGCATGATGTAGGAAAGATAAGCAGCTTGTCCCCAGTGCAAAATGGAAGCTTTGCATTGTGGTTCAAGACCGTGGTTCTTGAAAGTACGCATGAGCTCCAACAGTGAAAAATGTGGGAACAAGAGCTCTGCCGTGCCGATGTGAGATATGCCGGCATGTTCTGTTCAAACTGGACTAGGGGGCAGGAGACGTCCACAGATACAAGCTAGCAAGGCAAGCCGTCTGTTGCAGCTTGAAAGTCCAGCTTCTTGCAGCGATTTCCTCGGAAGAGCTTGCCTGGGAGCGGAGGCGAGGCCGAGCATAGTTCCGAAACCGCGTACCAAGCAGATGCGAATGAGTGATCCGACACTTGGTGTTGATCTGAAAGCCATGGTGCTGGCAAAGAAGATGCAAACCTCCGTCAGGTCTGCTCGACCGGCTATGATGACAGCCCGGAGCAGATTCGAGCGAGCATCCTCCGCTGCCAAAGACTCACTCCGAAAACTTGCCTGCTGTAATGGGGTTGTATCAACTAAGCCAAGCTGCCGTCAAGGGCTCCTCCATTGGAAGCTGAGAGCCTCCAGGTGCAACGAGCAACATTCAGCAACAGGAAAGAGGCCACCATACACATCAACCTATGTGCACATAAGGATTCTCACATCTGCGAGTTGAAAGGGGGCATGTGATCATTCAAATCAACGTTCTGTCAAACAGCCTCTGACGGCTCATGCGCACGATCACAATGTGTTGGACGCAGCATAGACTGTCCTTCCGCAAGCTGTTGTTGATGGTTTCGCAAACGAGGCACCACACTCATGGGCATGGCTCAAGCATGAAGCCGTACTCTTTTCAAGATTTTTCGTCGGCCTTCGCTTAGAAGCAACCCACATTTTGTGCAGAAGGCTGTCGCGTTCATGCTCAGCGGCGTGTTGGGGGTTCGTGGTACAGGACAAAGACGTACAGGAAATCTTGGACGACAGAATACATAGTGTTGGTGACTGCAAGCCTCCTGCACGTGGACCATTGCGCTGTCTTTCTGTATGGAGCGGGACAAACCCGAAACTGAACCCACTTGGTGAATCAATGTTTGCACTTTGTCAACTTGTTCCGAAAAGCAAGTTCTTCAAACCCTCAAAAAACCCTCAAAAAAGCTGCAAGCTCCTGTCTAGTTCTTAAACCGCCAAGGAGCCGAGGAATTCCTCATGCACTCATGCAAGGCTTCAACTTAGCATTCCACGAACAAGTTTCCTCGCCTCATCTCGTCTCAAAGAACAATACAGCATGCATGCTGGATGGAGCTAGTCAACTAGTCTACTTTCATAGAACTCCACGGTAAGATGTGCACTTTCAACAGAGTCCACGGACCGCTGGTGTGCAGAAAGACGCTGGAAGCACACACTTCGACAGAATCAATCCCTTTCTCGGCAGAAACGATTGATGTGCGGCAACCCGAGGTGAGTCAGGCTGAGGTGGCTCGAAAGAGGCAGGCACATGAACACCGGGATCCAAGAAGAAGGCACCCCATCTTGCTCGGCAGCGGGTAGCATGCAACAAGTGTCGTCGGCGCCTCGACGGCTTTGAGAAGCACTTGTCGCGAGGATGTAGATGTGCCCGGCGAATAAGGATTGACGACAACCAGAATGTCAAAAAACGACGCTACGGTGGAATTTTTGTGTCGAAGCCTCTTTGGTGTTGCAACGATAGACCCCGGCGCCCGGAACACATGCACAAAGGTCATCCCACAATCCTTCTCAGTTGCATTTACGAACTGGAGAACGGACTGGATGCTTGATCTCTGATCGCTGTCTCGAATCACTGCCGCGTTTCAACATCGGCGCCTGTGGGTCGGGGAGCCGTCACGGGCATGTGCACAGGCACTGCATCCCATGTCCTCCTGAGAGTCGCCGCAATGCCCACTTTTCTATCTCAATGCTCGGGGAGCCGGCCAGCCGAATCCTCGTCGTTCATCTTTGGACGAAATGGGTGCCGAGGGCATCACTCGGTAGCACCGTGTCGCCAGGTCGATTTCCCCCGGCACGTGTAAAGCTTGTTGCTACCACGACGAATAGAATCGGTCTGCAGCGGCAGATGCGGCAGTGTCGTGTCGGAGCAAGCGATGCTCGGCTTGCTAGACCCGTGCGTATTCTTTAGTCACTCACGTAGCTCCATGGATTCAAAGACAGGGTGTAGTGGGATCCAGAGCCATCACGATGCGGCTGGGTTCATTTTTTCAGAATTCCCCAAAGGTCATGGGAGGTAGGCTCCAGCATCAGCACAAAGTCACTGAGATGCATCATGCTTTCTTTTTGGGAGGGGGAGAGTTGGGGGCATGCGGCGCGTAGAGCGGGGTTCATTTTCGAGTGCGGATAAGGTTCCACCCGCCTTCAAAGCCTCTGAGAATTCTTAGCATACCAAAATCACATACGTACATACCTACCTACCTGCCTACCTACGTGATCCTACGTGCATACATACATACTACACACACCTACCTGCGTACGTATGTACGTACATTCATACACTTACCCAGTATCTATGCAGCGCGTTGGATGTGTGCAATGGGTGTGCCTGTAAGGATGACAGGCTTGGCGAGCTGCTCGAGCATGAAGCTAAGCGCCGATGCAGTGTAGGCCATCGTGTCCTCGGGCAGGCTTAGCACGCATTCAGAAAATGTCCAGATCAACGGCCACATGCAGTTGCTTGCATTCTTGCAGTTTGAGATTCCGTGCCATGCAAGACCTTGGCTTTGGGCTTAGGTCAGGATACAACGAAGGTGCAGCTGAGAAGAGCTTCTCTGAAGGTTTTGCCAAGCTCGTCTGCACTATTCATTAGCACCGGGCTACGACAAAGCCGTCAAAATCGTAGTAATGGCGCTCGATGCACGAAGCCATGGTGCACCAATCTTCAGGGCACCTCAACACACACAACCGACTTGCACATTGAAAGCGAAGAGAAACGAACAAGTCAATCGCAAGGCCTTACATTTCAAGACACATGTCAGCGGAGTCCAACAGCGGGTCGAACTCATCGAAGAAACACTGGGGAAAAAGCTCCTTCGGCGATTAGGTACGCCGTTCACTCTCTAAGCTCGGACGAAACAAAGCTAGTTCGTGTCCAGCATCCTGATTGAGCTCGTCAACAGACTGCAGTCGCTTCTTCAATGCCCCGCGAATTGGGCCCAAGCTCCCGTCTGCACCGCGGGCCATGCCAATTGTGCCACCAGTGTACCTAGGATAACACAGACTCCTACCCAAATGACGGACGGGACATGTGCAAAAGCTTGGACCTGCCCTCTGTGCAGCACAAAAGCAATATGAGAACTTTTCTCCGCACACTCCTCAGTGGCGACAGCACAAGGGTCCGCACATGATAGCACGTGAAAGACAGAGCACAGAGGTCAAGATGTGCCGCTAAGTGTCCCATGTGGGTTCAGCAACTCGGGGGCGTCAGACGTGTTCGGTGACACCGGCGACTGCTGTCTCGCATAACCAGATGGCCCACCAAGGGCTGCCATGGCTCGGTTCTCTTTCGGATTGTGGTTGCCGTGACTTTGGCTCCAACTGTTCGTCGGATGTGGACTACCTTCATGCAGACTATATTCGTGAGCGCCGTTGCTGCATGGTTTCTCGACTCGCAGGACTGAGACAGCGGTGAGGTGCTCCAGCGATTCTGAACTGCATCATCCCCACTAAGCAACTATAGCGCTCAACCGCTCAAACACTCGCACCACCGATAAGCAGCAATCAACAGCGCTCAAAAGCTGGCAGTCCTCACCAAGACTTGAAAAGCGATGACTGGTGACTAGCTGCCAATTGAGCGACGCTGTTCGGGGGGGGACCCTTCGTGGACTCCCGTCCTAAATTACACCTCAGACCGTCAGGGCCTCGTCCTGTTGTGGAGCCAATGCCATCACTGGAATAAACGAAGATGCACTCCTTGAAACAGCACTTCTTGCGGCCGCGCAGGCACAAATGGACCGATCATCAGGCACTGTGCAAACAAGGCTCTGAATCATGTAGTGACCACCCAGGTATTCCGGAGTCGCGCCAACAGGAACTTGTGACTGATAAACTTTCAGACCAACTTTGGTCCAACTTCCAACCGGATCCACTTGGACCTCCACGCTCAGACCACTGCAGACAAGTGAGGCAGCGGCGGTGCAAAACAGCCGAGCTGTAGGACGGGCGCTACAGTAGTCTGCAGTGCGACCATCGTGCCTTGCGCTGCGTAAGCGCCTGCATCAAGGACGAGCGCCGTGCCTGCCAACTCAAGAACCGCTCAGATATCTCTAGACAGTTGCGATTTTCAGCTGCATATGTGCAATGCTGCTGATGCAATACTTCATCTGAATCTCAGCCCCTGGGCATTCTCGACCCTTCATCTCCATGGCACATGCGTTTGACGCAGACGACCAACGAATTCTGATGTTCACGACGTTTTGCTCCAGTCCAAAGGCCAAGTTTCGCGATGCACAAGCGTCTATCGGATCTTGCACGAAAGGGTCGCTGAGCACCATTACGGATCATCTTCACGCACTATGTAGGTGCGAAGGGCTGTGAGTTGTTCCCGAACAGAACGGGAAATGCGAGTGGAGCTCAGCGGCCCCGCGGCCTGCGGCCTACCCAGCCGACTCAGACACGGCACACCTAGTCCGAAGATCCAGTACTGTTGGGTTCTGTCCACCTGTCCACAGCCCCATAAGCCATTCCCCAAAGCTTCAGACATACGTAAAGCTTCACTCCTTGGAGAACCAGTGGTAGGCACAAAGAGATGTGAAGACGGATGCCCTGCGGAGGAGCTTGTTCCTTGCCTTGAGCGTGTTAGTCCGCAAAGTCAATGGACGTTGCTGCTCGTTGGCCTGAGACGCAACCACCAGGCAAACGAAGCCTTCACGGCATCCGTGCAAGAGCATGAGCATGCGAGAGGCACCTCGAAGAACTTGATCGCCGTCTCCGGGCTGAACATCTGCAGAAAGTACTCGGCCAGCTCTTCAGAGTACCCGAAGTAAGTAGAGCAGTTGGCGACAAGGCCTTTAAAGACCTCTGTAGACACAAGAGGGATGCACCAACATTTCGAGACCAAGATCGCACCTCCTCCCTTGTGCGCTTCTCACCCAACTCTTGCCTGAGGAACGAATTAGACCGAGCTGACAAGCCGAAAACTGTTGCATCACCGTTGCCTCGAGCACCGCCTGAGTGCAGCTAAGTGGCGCCTTCCTCCACTGACCCAGAAGGCTGGCATCATCCTGAATCTCTTGCTTCAGCGCGTTGAGATCCGTTTGCTTGCCTCAATACTCATGGCTTGGCCGCGAGCCTTGCTCTGTCACTGTTCTGGCCTTCTGCCACTCGTGCTAGGATGCGGGATCCAAGCTGAGCATCACCGCCCTCGGCGCAAAGCGCAGACTGAAAGGACTTGCCTGGCTACCTCCAAGAGGAACGGTCGAACAACCTGGTCTACCTGTCTGCAGGTCGATGTCCTCGTTGGTATCATCCAGTCCGTCAGCATCTTCTACGGCATCTTCACAATCCTCGTCCGCCTGCCAACGTGTCGCAAGCTCAGCAAAGCAGCGAATGCCAAACCCAAGCTGCCTGAAGAACAAATCATGACGCATCGCCATGCAGGAAGTGCCATGCTTGGTCAGTATTGACGTGGCTAGCTGCTACGTCTTGACGCTGACTCGTGTCTTATCAGCCCAACTAGAAAGCTCCCTGTCCGAAGGCACGCCTCAGCCTCTTCCTCCTCATCGTCTTCCTTGGATTCTGTCAAGGAATCCATATTACACAGAACCAGCGTGCTGCTGCGGCTGGAACGAGGCAGCCAAAATTCCTTCGCCTCTGGCCGACCGGTTTGGACCAGGCGAACCCATCTCCTGCCTATATACTGTCCTGTGTTGTATATGCCGAATGCATTGGAAAATCTGATACTTTGGCGCTGTTCAACCTGATGAATCGTGCTTTCGCCTGCCTCTTCACCATACGAAACTCTACTGTGTTTTCAGGAGGAAGTCGTGCCTCTGTGCTGCTGTCGGCCTTCAAGTCGAAGATGCTAAAGCACGAGCAGTGCAAACCGCTTCCTCGGGGTGTGGACTTCCGAGCTCCCACCAGCGCCAATCACATTTTGGCTGCAGCTCGGCGCTGTGCCGCACGTGTTCTGGGGGTGTTTTTACCAACTCGCAGGGAGGGCCTTTTGGGGTGCCTTACGCGGTGGTCGTCTAAGCCCCGAGGTTGGCCCAAAATGGTTCGTGCACATGCAGGGCTGGGGCTGCAAGGTCCAGGAACTCTTTCACTGTTTTGGGGTCTACACTAGCCGGAATGCTAGTCGCTAGCATCATTCGCTCCAAGATTCCGGTGCCGATAAGCGTCCGAGAAGCTGGAGCCGTTTATGGGCGCTGAGTACTGTACAGAGAGTGGAGAAGAACTCCCCGCATTGGAAGCAATCAGCTTCTGATGATAAGCAGAAGCAGGAGTTGGGACAGTCTTCCGTGGAGGGACTGAGAATTCTGTGTTGACCTGCGCGAAGACCTGATCTTGAAGCATCCCTCCGTGCAAAATCAAAATCATCCTACCTACGACCAAACTGCTTCGAATGCTCGTGTGCCGAGGCGGCCGCAGACACGCAGCTTCTACGGAAGTCTCTAAAAAAAGCTCATGCTTTCAAAGCACCAGATCTGTGTCATCTTCCGCTTCTTCCTCAAAGAGCCGGAGCTGCTCCACCATGGCACAGCTGGGAGCGGCAGGAGCTGTTGCGGTCGCAGAAAGCAAAGCTTTCTAGTGGTGCTACTTGTACAATCTAGGTACTTGCCTTGTGTGGCAGTTTCCGCCCCACGTTTTGCTTGAAGACCATCTGTTTACAAGAAACCCTCGCATGGGCATTGTTTGCAACAAATCTTTAACTTACTGTAGATGTTGCTGTTTAGCGCTTGCTGCAACTGCAATGACCAGCAGCATGCTTTGGAGCATGTTGCCGACTGACTCACGTCAACTGTCAAGTACTAGAGTATACTAGAGTGCTAGAGCCCACTTGGTGCTCCGTTCTTGTTGTCTTCTGTACACGAGCCAAGCAGAAGAGACGACTTTCAGACACGGGGCTCCAGCCACACAATGAAAGGAAGATGGTCTGGATGCCTACACAACACATACATCCCTGATGAGCTTCAGAATCGCAATGTCTTGCAGCACTCATGACTCCAGCTCTGGTTCTTCTACCAGGCTGTGAGTCGACGCGCTTCTCTACCCTTGAACTCATTCGAACAGGCAAACTGTGTAACTCCGTTAACCATCCTCTCAGTGACCTGTAACTTTTGACGAATGTGCATACTTTGCACATCAACATCAGGGCGACAGGCGAGCCCGATCTCACCAAAAAGTGCGAATCGACATAGTTCACTGTACCGACGCGAGTCGCACTGGATTGTATTAGCGAGGCTTTTTGCAAGGGCAAAATAAAAACACGTGCGAATACTCTGTCGTGTTTTCCGGCGTTGCTCTTTGACCGGGGTAGGGTCCGGACGGCACTTCGTTGCTTCATTGTGCGTGGTGTATATGCCGGATTCTATCTCTCCACTCATCACACGCTGCTGGTACAAAATTTTGGGCAATTGTTCAGTTCAGGGGTGAGAGTTGTCTGTCTGCAGGCCGACGGTCATGAACGAACCCAGAATTCAGAATTCGCGGGAACCTGAAGGATCTCCGCAGAAGTTGCAGATCGCAGATCAGAGGCAGTGCATTGAAGCTGTTGGGCTGGACTCTCTGACAGTATATCCCTGAAAGATTTTCATCGCTTCGACTTTCTTCGCTGAATGGGAAAGCTGGCCAGGACGCAGAGGCCTGAAGCCAACGCATGTCAATGGCAATCGGGATGACCAAAAACGCCAGCACGGGAGCCAGAATGTACATGATCAAAAAGACGGGCCACACGGGAAGAGGTCTCTGCGACAGTGAACGCAAGCGCTCATGAATGAACAAAGGACCTGGCCCTGCAAAGGGTACACGGTTCTCAGGGCTGGCTTTGGCCGCTGATAACCCCAATGCATTCGAAGCGGATGCAGCCATGGCTGTCAGAGGCCCATGAGGCCTTGGTCCATGGCCTTGCGCGTGAAGCACAGCGTCGCTGGGAGACGGCATGCTCTCCACCATGCTAAGTATGTCTTGCGGGGATCCGGGCTCCCACCTCCAAGTTGCATTTATGAGAAGCCGAGGGAGAAGCCCCGCATTCTGGGCAAGGAAGCGATGCGCCGCCTTGGAATCGCCCAAGGCAGCCTCCAAGCGATGCCGCAACGCCTCCACATGAGCGGGACCGCAAATGACGACGACGTGCTCCGGGCTCGGACGGGCGTCGGGCACCGAGAAAGACGCCCACTCGTCGAGCTCGTCCAAAACAGGAGCCTCCTGCACCCCCGCCACCTCCGGCACCACGCTTCCGAGCCTCCCGCGCTCTCCTAGGCTCCAGCGAAGCGCCGCGCCGATGCGCGCCGTCTCTGCAGCAGCCCTGCGCTGCAGGCGGCACACCAGGTCCTGGTCTTCGCTTTGATCGCCAGCAAACTTGTAGCGACTCGAAAGATGCCGCTCCAAACCGAGCAATATCTGGTAGGCCATGAACTCGTCTCTCTCCTCCAGCTAAACTTGCTCACCATGTTTGGGAAACTTTGTAAGGGTGGCCACGAGTTCAGTTCGGGAGCACAGGTCGCACTGACTAGCATCTGAGTTGCAAAGAGTTGTAGAACCGAGAGCCAAGACTGAAGCTCGAGAACGAAATATCCCGAATGGCCAAAAAGGTGGAAGTAGCTCACTTAAAACAAACACAATCATGAGTGCCAAGCAAGGAGGGTCTTTTCAAGGCTTGCCTACTCCTGTGCTGTCCAATTGCACCTTACTCTTGTTCTATTGAGATTCTTCTCTGGTCGTCCGTCGACTACGTACAATGATAGGTGCAGACTTGTCGTAGTTTACTGCGTTGCCGGCCTCGGGTTGGACCCATGTGATTAATTGAAGGGAACAGTTTTCGTTCGGGGGCACCATTACAATAAGACTGGAATGAGGAGCCATTTCATCATTGCTGTTTATTGGGGAAATATTCTTATGGAATGGGGGTTGGCGATTCATGACTACTATTGTTATCTATTGTTGCTAGTGGTTCGATTGTCATGGAAGGGACGCCAACGCTTCTTCCTGTGAATCCTGAAACAAGGCACACATGCAGACCAAAGGGGTGCAAGAGTTCTTGATTCTAGTCAGCTTCCATCCCCCGCAGCGGCATGCACAATAGCTGTATGCTACGTAGTAGCTTTGATAGCGAGCATCCCACGATCGCACAATGTCCGAAGTTTGTGGTAAGTGAATAAAGACTTGTCTTACCGACTGAAGCATCCTGAAGCTCACCAAGCTTCTTCCAGCATCACCTCATGCAAAACGGGACAGTCTTGCAGAAGGAGCTCTCTCCAAGCTGTCGCGCAGGCTGTCGGTGGCACCACTGCACCCCAGTGCCTCCTGCCATACTTTTGCTTCAACTACTGGACTCTTTGCGGCAAGCCGCATAGAACCGGTTGAATTTTGAGCACGCCTCGAACTCAGCAATTGGCCGGGATGTAAGGACAAGCTCTGTGCCAAACGACGGCGCGTCGTTAGTTGTTCACGGTCAATTGGAGCCAGTTTTCTGCTGTGCCCCTCCGCCCACCTGAGCAGATTTCAACTGTCACTCCGGCTAGCTTCAGCAAGCGATGTCTGCAACTGCGCCTCAACGCTTCGGCACATTCTGAAGCCACGGAATCCGACGATCCCGACCTTCCCCAAACGGAAACGGGTCTCTCACTGCCAGCAACACGGACAGCTGCCAAACCATGGATATGCTTTCCTAGTGCAAAGCTCCTGCACCTGCAGGGATCCTGCAGGACAGGTGACTAGTGAAAGCTTCTGAAAGCTTCAGACTGAGGAGCATTCTCAAGCCCGCGAGATCTTGTTTGTCAATCTCCAGGAAGAGCATCGCCGGTTGGAACGCCTCCCCCCAAAAAATCGGAGGCTCTGGAGGTGTCGTTCGACTTCGAACTTCGAAGGCTCCAAGCAATGCTCTGCCCAGCTGCTTAGCTGCTCTCTTGGCCTCCAACAGGCGCCGCAGAATCGGGGCGCTCTGCGGGTGTCCATGGGGGATCCCCGCCACGAGCAGGCGCCAGTGCTGCGGTGCTAGAGCCGCCAGCTGAAACATTCCCCGCGCTCGCGCTCCCTGCCGCCTCTCCTACTGAACTTGTCGCTGAAGCGAGGCTGAACAAACTGGGGCTGCACACTGCGGGACTTGAATCCGTTGGTGGAGGGGGCGGAGCAGAGGGCTGTGCAGCTGCGGGGTGCTCGGGAGCCTGCCAGTGCTGTAAAGGGGGCGCGACTTCAGCCCCACATGCAACATGTTGAAAAGATGTTGGAATTCGAGTGCTAGGGCCGCTAGAGCCAGAGTTTCATTGGATGCCGAACTCGTTGCTTTGATGCTATTTACTGGCTGTAGTTGTCGGATAGATATGCACACCAGCGCAAAAGAGCCACTCATCTGCCTTTTGGCCCGCAAGCATACTTTGAAAGCTTTGGCGGGGAGGATCACGACAAACGGACGAATCACAATCCACGCATCGCCGTGGCCACCACATTTGACAAACAAGGCGAATGATGCAGCTCAGCATCTTTTCTTGCACTTCAACACTTGCCCCTTGCTTGCAAAGCTGATGGGAGCTAGACCGTGTAAATGTGCTTTGCGCCTATGGGCTGCAAGACAGCCACAGCGTCTCTGACACAGGCTGAACTGCGAACTGCCAATTCTATCAGCAATGTGAAACACCAAGTGAGAACTAATGTAGAATTAGCTCGTGGGGTCGCGACAGAGAAATTCTTGGGCATGGCTAGGGCAGTCGATTGGGTACGAATGTAATTAAACAGTGCGCACAAAGAACACAGGCTCACTTCTTTGGTGCCTCAGCTAGGCCGTAAGCACTTTCGAACTGGTGTCTGTTAGCTCTGTTGCCACTCGGTATGCCGTCACAGATGGGAATCCACACCGACAATCATCCAATGTAGCTGCGCCACACTGCCACACTAGGCTACAATGCGGGCTGCCGAAGACAAGGAGCTAAGGTCCCGGCACCATGCGTTCGATTCGATGAGCTGAAGAGGCTGACGATTCTGGCAAGCTGCCCACCAACATCAAATCTCTCAGCACGAAGTGCCGTCCCCAAGCAGCCTCAACTGGACTCTTCCTCGTGGCTACGAGGAGCCCACGGCAACCTGCGCCGGCACGGTCAGACTGAAAGCTGGATGTCTCTTGAACAGCAAATTACACTTGGACTTGGCTCCCAGCTCGATTTCTTGCTCGCTTGCCACCAGGACTCGGATGAGGACACGTCTGATGCAACTGAATGTCAGAGTGGATTCGGTCCCGGGCAGTATTCTCCATTCGCTGTCTCTGCCTTAGCCATGCTACTACATGCTCAATAATCGGCGGTTCCAACTTTCCACAGAGGGCTGGACAGTATCCTGCACTCTTGGACGAAAACTATCTGCTCTCGAAAACCTCAGAACAGGAAGGTTGCACCTACCCATAGAACCTGGGAACAAACCTCAACGTCCGGCAGAGTGCGAGACGTGCGAGAGGACGCGCTGCCCTCCGCAGTACGATATGCCTGCACATGTCGCGAGATTTGTGTCATGGTGGTTCCTCTCGACATCAAGAGAGAGGATTCAAGTACTTTCTGTTGTTGCCGCAGGAGGCTCTGTTCGCCATCTGTGGTCGCGAACTCAAACGGATGCCAGAGTGGAAGCATCTCGCCGCTAAATGATGCTAAATGTCTGCTGTTCAGCTTAGTGCGGCATGTTAACCTCTCAAGATGTCAGGAGTGATTGTGGCGAAAATCACGGCTTCTGATCAGTGGATAAAACCCATCGACATACAGTTGCAGTGGCCCAGCGGACACAAATAATTGCGGGGGCACGTGCAAATCACTGGGCCGAGTATATTCGGGTGTGGACGAGGCGTGCCCAATGGCAAAACTGGGGAAGCGCAAATAGCACAAGGCGCTAGCGGAAATGGTTGGTTGAACGCCCTACTGCTGCAGAGTGTATGCTGCGCTTTGGATTGCTACAACTGCTAAGAATCTCAACTCCACGCGATTCGCTTCGCTGCTTGCCGCAGATCCCGGGATCGCCGCCAGGCCATCTCAGCCAATCAAAGCTCCAAAGGCGCTGGCGCTCTCAGCATGTTCATTTGCTTTACATGCCTTCCTTTCATGGGAGATACAACCACGCATTGGGAGGACGGAAGCATGGAGACCCACACGAAGTCTTGTTCTTTCTGTGCGTTCCTTTTGGTGTGCCTTCGCTGCGTGCTTCATTCTTCGTCTGTTTGCTCTGCTTTCGTTTTCGGCGTCGGACACGTTACGCCAATGCGCACCCAAAAAAACAAACCCTATGCTGCTGTTGTGTTACTGCGATAAGTGGGGCCTGTACACGACTCTATACGCTAGATGCCACGGCGCCTTCATGTGACTGTGCAGTTGAATTGTACTCAGTATAGCACCTAGATGGCACGCTGCATGAAGTTGAATAGCAGTTGGTCGACGATCAATATTATGGCTCCCAAAAGCTCTCCTTGGAGAATTATGGCTCCCAAAAGCTCTCCTTGGAGAAGGCGTGTCGTCGTTTAGTTTCCCTTACTTATCCTTTAACAGGATTACAGGCACGTAGCTACGTCTGCGACTCATGTTACAATGTTCAATTGGATGTAGTGTCAACAGCTGTTCAAATGCCTCACATGTGCTACTCGCACCGCATTGTAGATGGGCATGGCTCATGGATAGCCTCATCATCGACGTTTTGTATATCGTTAGGCTATCGTTTGGTGTATCGAAACGGTAATAGCAGTGACAGCGCAAGCAGGGGTAGAAGTAGTAGTAGAAGTAGTGGAAGTAATAGAAGTAGTAGAAGTAGTAGAAGTAGTGGAAGTAATAGAAGTAGTAGAAGTAGTAGAAGTCGTAGAAGCAGTAGAAGCAATAGAAATTGTAGTAGTAGTAGAAGCAGTCGTAGTAGTAGTAGTAGTAGTAGTAGTAGTAGTCGTAGTAGTAGTAGTAGTAGTAGTAGCAGTAGCAGTAGTAGTTGTTGTTGTAGTAAAAGCGGTCGCAGTCGGAGCCGTAGTCGGAGTGGTAGGAGTAGGAGTCAGGGTAGGAGCAGAAGCAGGAATCGGACCAGCAACAGCAGTAGCAGTAGCACTAGCAGCAGCAGCCGGAATGGCAGCAGCAGTAGTGGCAGCAGGAACAGGAACAGGAGCAGGAGCAGGAACAGCAACAGGGGCAGGAGCAAGAGCAGGAGCAGTAGCAGTCGCAGTCGCAGCAGCAACAGAAGTAGCAACAGCAGCAGTAGTCGTCGTAGTAGTAGTAGTAGTAGGAGTAGGAGTATCAGCAGTAGTGGTAGTGGTAGTCGCAGTACTATTAAGTAGAGTGCTATTAGTAGTAGTAGTAGTAGTAGTAGTAGTAGTAGTAGTAGTAGTAGTAGTAGTAGTAGTAGTAGTAGTAGTAGTAGTCGTAGGAGTAGTAGTGGTAGTGGTAGTAGTGACAGTAGTAGTAGTAGTAGTAGTAGTAGAAGTAGTAGTAGAAGTAGTAGTAGAAGTAGTAGTAGAAGTAGTAGCAGTAGCAGTACTTGTCGTAGTAGTAGTAGTAGTAGTAGTAGTAGTAGTGCTAGTGGTAGTTGTCGTAGTGGCAGTGGCCAGTGGCTAGTGGCTAGTGGTTAAGTGTGTAGTGGTCAGTGGCTAGTGGCTAGTGGCTAAGTGATCAGTGGTTACTGGCTAGTGGTTGTAGTTGTAGTTGTAGCGGTAGCGGAAGTGGTAGTGGTAGTGGCAGCGGTCAGACACCGAAGGAGGAAATGATGCAATGTTTCGGCTGCTTGGGACCCATCGCCCATTCAAAAGAAGCAGCCGTTTCGACTGCTGGCAGTTGCGAACTTTGTTTACATCACACCTGCGCGAAGCCCCTGGCCACCACAGAACAAAGAGCCGA
This sequence comes from Symbiodinium sp. CCMP2592, assembly GCA_905221615.1. Lineage (NCBI taxonomy): Eukaryota > Dinophyceae > Suessiales > Symbiodiniaceae > Symbiodinium > Symbiodinium sp. CCMP2592. The sequence continues at coordinate 158,824 of CAJNDT010000396.1, forward strand.
GCTTCGAAGATCGCTGCAATCAGATTGGGGATTTCACAACCTGTGGTTCGCTCACTGGCGAAATGTAACAGATGTGGATCCAGTTGCTGCCAACCAATTGCCAAACAAGTGCTGTGAAGGTCTTTGAGCTCAGCTTTGCATGCTGTGAACGCCTCAGGCTTCAACGCCGAATGCATGAAGCACGTCCGTGCTGACTTGTTGAGCCCAATTGCGCCATGAGGCTGCGCACACGAGCCAGGAGGCAGTGCACATGCAAGAAGATGCGACCAGATAAAGCTTCCACAATTTACCCAAATGATCGCCCCTGCCGCAGTACAGCCCGATTTAAAGTTTGAATGGGTGGAACGCATCCGCCAGGTCTTCAATGTAGGTGTGGACAAGTCCGCGTGCCTGCTGCTGCTGCTGCTGCTGCTGCAGATGCAACTTTTTATGATGGTCAAGTGTGCCCGGTGGTTGGTGAATGCAGGTACTTGCCGCAGGTGGGTCGTACTACACAAGATCTGGAGGAGAGGATCTTGCAGAAGGCCAGTCCGTGGATTGGGTGGGCTCGTGCCAATCAAATCTTATTGGGACATTAACAAAGCAATGTCATCAAGGTAGCCGGGCGCACTGGTGGAGAATTTACAGCTGTTTGCGGGAACCAGGGATTGAATTTTCTGGTAGTTTATTTGGCTTCCATGGATGTTGGTGGAATTAAAAAGGTTTGTCGGCTCCAGATTGCAACATCAATAGGACCAGGATTCAAACTGCATGGTGATGCAGTTCTGTTGATGTCGCTGGAACTTCATTTTGAATAGAGGCACAACTGGGTTTTACTGACATCTTAACGGATTTCCATTGAATCTGCATGTGATTTGAGTGGCTTTTCGAACTACATATTCACAGGATCTTAATTGCGCCTTGTAATTCTTTCAAGGAACTCAATGCATGTTAATGGCTTTTGAACCTGAGTTTAACCGAATTCCCTAGATGGATGTCCATTGGTTTTGATGGATTCCAACAGATGTTGAATGCTTTGAATAAACGCATGTAGTTCATAGCATGAATTTCCATCGGTTTCGATGGGATGCGATGGAGAGTCATTGTTGTTGGTTCCACTAACTTGCTCGAGTGGGCTCCCTGTCGAGGGATGTCGAGGGACTAACTAACGCACAGCAAACAAACACGGGGGTCACTTCTTTGTTTATGTAATTATTCGCGGCACACAAACAGTGCAGAGCCGTGCAACAGAGGAAGCGTTGATTCATAATAGACATCTTCAGGCTTCAAGGCACGTCCAGCAACGCCGGTCCTGGCCCCAAGAAGTCCCGCCCCGCAGCGCCATGAAGACAACCATCAGGCAGGCACCTCAGCATGGAAAGTCTGGCCCGACGCAAGCGAGGCCATGAAGCCGTAAGGCCGTGAGGCGAAGCTGGGAAACCCGACCGCCAGTGGCAAAGGCCATGGCCAGCTCCCGGAAGTGTCGCGCATCCAGCTCCTGACAAAACAGAGCACAGACAGAACGCCTCCTTCCCATCTCGGCCAACGACAGGACTTCGTCACCTTTTTGCGCCTTCTGCATTCTTCACTGTCTGCACTCTCATCTCAGCAGCGCATTAAAGGCTGGGATGGTTACACCCACAGTCCATGCCTCAGTTGTCTTCAAGTCGGAGATCCCAGCGAAAAATGACAAAACCGAATGACCAAAACACATAAAAAGCTGCAGCAGCTATCTGTTCGCCAGGCACCGCCATGGCAGAAAGAAATGCCCAAACAAGTTGGCTGCTCGATAAGCCCGTCTGAACCAGTGTCCATTCCTGGGCGACACGCGCGGGCGCACACTGGTCTCTGGACGCAAACATTCCAGCATGAATGCCTGGTCAGGCCTAGTTTATCAGGCCCCGCAAAACGACACCGGCAGTGCTGCTACGAAAGGTGAACAGGCTGTCAGCACTCCTACATCTTAGTTGCACTCAGGCCGCGGGGTAGTAGTACTAGCAAGGGCAGAAGCAGCAGCAGTGGTGGCCCTAGGTTTCCACCTGACCGTACACCTGACAACCGGGATCGGTCGGCCTGGTTGAAGATATCGATGCAATCCCGCAGAATTCCATGTGGAATAAGAAAACGGCTTTGAATAGATCGCACACAGCGAAAGCGCCTTTCGTCGACAGAATGCCTCAACAGATTCTGTATCTTGTACCAAAAATGGGCCAAACCAAATTCCCACGCAGCATGCCTCCACGAGCACGCAGAATTCATCTTGCATGCGGAGTCAAGAATGGGATCAACACAGGAATGCGGTTTGGGCAAATGAAAAGTTCTGCAAGGCGGCTGGGCATTGCGGCGCTTCTTCAGGCTGCAAACTGCCCAGAAACTGCACAAACAAAGTAAACATGCGTCGGCACGGTAGCTCTGCACAGACTGTATACAGTCATCTCGTGTCGTCGGGGCCGACACCGCAATCCAATGTAGCATGTAGATCATGTAGTGGCATGTGGCACAAACACCTGGTGTCATGTCTTCCACTAATGCTGCCATGCATCCAAGTTTTTGAAAACACGAGGGTCGTACATCACTGAGCGAAAAAGCTCCTGGTCCTCGGTTCGAGTCGAGGTGCAACCGCGGAGGCTTGAGGGCTGCCAGGTGCCTGCCATACCGCAATTGATGAAGCCAACTCAACTTAAGAACGACCACATTCTCTGCAGTGATTTGAAGGTCTTCGTATCACCAGACAGCTGCAGACAGCGAAATGCTGAACTTGTTCTTATGGCAAAACGTGACCGCATGGCTACTTTACACCGTTGCGTACAATACGAACAACATGATGCACACCTCGCCCACAGTCTTGCTTTCGGTCAGAAGCGTGCTGGAAGAAACTGCGCTGAACCAGTGCTGCTAAAACCAGTGCCGCTCCAACATTACAAGGCCAGATAAGGACGGCACATCGCTGGAAATCCCTCGTAGACATGCAACCCGTGTATTCAGAGAACCCGGAGACAACACAGCGCTGGAGTCCACAAGCCTACCGCTCTGAGTTTGTTTGTTTTCGTCCGAGCATCCGGATTGATGAGGCTCACAACCCTTCCGCGATGCACTGGAGCGGGAAATGCAGCGAATGTGCCGCTGGCTCCAAACATATCCTTAGACTTCGAGTTGGCCTGCTTGAGCATCCAAAATCGCACGTTTCATTCCATCGAATGCTGCATGATGGTGACGACAACAATTGCAACGCCTACATGGACCCCCAACGCTTCTCTGGTCTTGACTTGATACAATATTAATTGCAAACATGCAGCAACGCCTATAGTCTGACGTCCCGGCACCCTGGAGCTTTCCCCTAGGAGCCGAAGGCACAACAGGTTTAAAGCCATCCGAGTCGACAAGCATCTTTTGATGTTGCTGAGGTTCATCCAGCCACTTGATGACTTGTGTTCTGCAGTTGCACTGTCATGTCGCATGCTGCCAGTGCAGCTACTCCAACGTTTACCGGCACCCCTTAAGCCTCAAGCGGAGTGGTTGCACATCCTCGAAACACAAAAATTGATACTCATGGATGTGGAAGCCCAGGGTCGGCGAGCAAGTCATCAATGGGCTGCACATAGCCGGTCTCGGCATGTCTTCGCAGAACGTCTTTTGCCGCTTCTCTTGAGATGACGTAAGCCGTGGTGCCAAGGCCGGGAGCACGTTCGATCTTCACGGGACCGTACCAATCAGGTGCCGTGCGCTCGACCCTGACGACCCCCGGCCCCGGCACCTTCGCCTCTTTTCGAAGCTTCAGCAGCTTCAGCGAGGCGGCTGAATGCACCAGGCTCAGGTGCAGAATCTTCCAGGAAGATCTACTCGCCCACCCATCTAACGCATCAAGCATGGTCTTTAGGTCGGAAGCTGAGAGAACCAGGACATTGTCTTCAAAAATCACAGCCCAGGGCATACCTTCAGAAGTGATCTCCTCGTAAACCGCAAGATGAGAGAAGTAGCAACCGCGGGCACCATCGGTCACATCACGCTTGAATAGGCGGACCCGTGGATTGCAAACAGTTTCCAAAGCTGCGATGGCATTGCTCCGCCGCTCATTTGCGCAATCTGTGCTGATCAAGAAACAATTAGAAATCTCGGCGGAGTCCTCAGGCAAGCTCCTCCTTGCTCGACGGCTCCCCAACCGTCCGGGAGTTGCTCCAGAGGAGCTCCAGAATTGCAGAAAGGTCCTTCCTGACGCGGCTAAGCTCAGCGCTAGCATCCAGACGCGCAGCTTGGAAATCGCCATCGGGCCAAGATGACAGATCCGTACAGAAAAAAACGTTTGCTTACTGCTCACTATGGCGATTGCCTCTCCTCTCGTCCTTGCTTTGTTTCTCAGCTCTCGATTGAACACGCATCGCTCGCTTCCGGTCTAGCCTGACGGTTCGAGCCGTACCGACCACGCCTCTGGTTGGCCATGCTGGACAACCAGGTACAAACAAGCATGCAAAGCATCCTCCGTTCTCTGGACGAGATCATCGTACTCTTGGATCATATCGCGGCCAATCCTAAAGCCAAAAGTTCAGTGTGCTGTCAAACTGCTCGACCAGTGTCAGTGACATGTCTGCTTGTCTGCTCATCTGCTCAACTATCCAAGCAGCAGAAGGGCATCCGGGTTGTCCGACAGCCTTAGATTCACTCGCATCTCAGGTCTTCCGTCTGTCGGATGATGTCATCCACTCACTAGCCAAGCTGGGCACTGAAGGTGCCTTCGCCGCTGTCGGTAGCCTCAAGGGTCACATTGGGTCACCACATGTAACCACGTCACCATCGCAAGGCTCTGCGACTTTGCGAGTACGACGAGAATCTACAGCTGAGCGCGGCCTTGGCCACAAGATGCCGAACAGGAGCCCCAAAAGCCCCACGTTGCCCATCCACAGAAATGCCTGAGAGCGCTTGAGTCACAGAATGTCACAGATCTCGAAACGAACCCGAAACGAAGGACCATTCCGCTAAGAGCACCAAGGCCGAGGCTGCGTGTGGCAACTTCTCGGGCACTTGCCGGCCTCCCGAGTCGCTCTGCGCAGCAGCGCAACAGAGCACTGCAAAAAAAGCACTCTTCGAACTCTGGAAAGAAAGCAAAGCGGAAGCGGCAAAAGGCTGTGCCTCCTCGGTGTCCGTGAGCTCACACTCTTTGCCTTTCAACCCCAAATGCACTCACGGTCACCTTTGCTCCAAGCAACAAGGCCGCCAAGGAATTTCCAGCCTCCAGCTGTCGGATATTGCCGGATGCTGCGAAACCTTTTGGATCGCTTCAATAACCATAAAAAGGACATAAGCAGACTTTGATCTTCTGTTCTTGACAGCTTCGGCCTCTTTCTCTGTCCACTGCACTTGCCACATGCGCCCCAGTCCTGTCAAAGGGTTGCGAATGACGGACGCTTGTCTCATGCCTTGCGTGCGATTAAAATCATTGCCGTGAAGCAGCAGATACCGGAAGGCCCTCAAGTCCTCCCAATCACCAAAAATGCAATCTTTGGGTGCAGGGCCACCGCATTCATGTCTGGCCTGAATCCAACTCAAACTCAACCGCTTTCGGACGGGATCTTGTGTCATGCTTGATGCTGCTAGATTTCGAAGCGGCGTGCCGAAAGAACCAGCTTCGAATCACAACTCAGGCAGAGAGGAGAGGAGACTTCGAGAGAGGCCGGCGACCGTGCGGCCGGGGGCGGCTTCGCGGAGGTCTCGTCTCGCGAGAGGAAAAGAAAAATCCCCAAAAGAGAGAAGGGATGGCTCGTGGCTCGTGGCTCGTGGCGCCTGCTCAAGACCGCGGGCTGGGGCCTCGCTGAGCCTCGCTTTGTTCACATGAAGTGACCCATCGCTGTCCCAGAGAAGCTCAGCAGATAGAGAAGTGGCATTGACCCAATCACGAAGATAAAGGATGCAATGGATTCCGTTTCCGCACACTTCCAGGGAAAGCGTCTATGACATGCACATAAGAACTTTGGCAGTTGCTGTGACGATGCCAGTTTGATAAAGCCATCCGGAGCCTAGAACGATGACATTGGGGAAATGTTGCATCTCTTCAAAGCTTGCATACTGTTAACTGACACCGGACGTACCCTGAGCCCTAAACTATTGGCGTGATAGTACAAGGGTTAACCAGGTTTTGTCCCTTCACAGTAGAACCGGAGGGACGAACACTAGCGCGCTTCTTCGAGTCCCCTCTGGCCCTGCTCTTGTTGAAGCTGCCTTGTGTGGACAAAGTATACCTCTGCAACGTGTTCCAGGGGAGAGGGAGAGAGGGGAGAGGGAGAGGGGAGAGGGAGAGGGAAAGGGAGAGGGAGAGGAAAGGGAGAGGAAAGGGAGAGGGAGAGGAAAGGGAGAGGGAGGGGGGGGGAGGGGGGAGAGGGGCGAGAGGGGGGAGAGGGAGGAGAGGAGGAGAGGGAGGAGAGGGAGGAGAGGGAGGAGAGGGAGGAGAGGGAGGAGAGGGAGGAGAGGGAGGAGAGGGAGGAGAGGGAGGAGAGGGAGGAGGGAAGGAGGGAGGGAGGGAGGAGAAGGGAGGGAGGAGAAGGGAGGGAGGAGGAGGAGGAGGAGAGGGAGTTTGCCTGGGCTGGCGGGGGCGAAGGGTTTGCCCATGAAGCGCTCCATCATTTTATGTTCGGGAAAGAAGCTGCGCACAATCCCCCTGATTCGAACAATGTCTGACCCTGCGATCGTTCGTGTCGTGAACGTTCTGCGTCGCCCTGCTTGTAGTCGTGAAAACTGTTGCGACGTGTCATTGGTTGGGAACCAGCCTTCTGCCTTCTGTCATTTGCCATGGGCTGGCGGCCACACCAGAACAATAACAAAACACCACGAAGGACCTCCAACCTAAAATTGCCCAGCCGTTTTTGATGATGCCTCGAGCAAGTATCAAGTACGCTGCAGTCCGATTCACGCTGCATAAGCATAAGAGTTGTGCGTTACACAACAACTTCCCTCTTATGCGAACTAATATGCGAACAAGGCTCGAAAAACCTTCGAACAAGGCTGCTACTAGCCGCTAGGCCCGAGCTGAGGCCGGCGGTGCCAAGAAAGGCTTGCCCTAGGCCCGCTTGCCCCGCCGCTACAAATCCCTGTTCCCCCCCGAAAAGGGTTCCCAATGCGGTACTCTGTGCACATGGGCCGCTTGTGTTCGAGACTTGCTGGCAGGATCGTTGCTAGAACGAAGGAGCCGTCGGAAAGCTCCGGGCACACTCGGAGATCTGCTTGAGGTCGCCCTCGCCTTGGCAATTCTACTCTTTGTTTGGCGCAAAGGCTGCTGTGTTTGGTGAAGCCGGATAGGGCCCCCACATGGTAGTCCTCCGTTCTTGGCATGTTGAACTATCTCTCGGCTTCGCCTGAAGCGTCAACAGATACAGCTGAAGCCTCTTGCTGCCAGGCTGGGCGTGCCTAGTTCCGTTAAGCCCGTTTCGTGTTTCACTGTCTCGCAGGAAAACAATACGACGGCTACCAAGGAGGCATGCGTTAAACGTCCCAGCCGACGATGATCAGTCCTGAAGCAGTGGATGTGACTGGCAAAACTAATTTCAGTCACCAAGGCACGCATGCTCGCCGCCGTCGCAGGTAGCACTGCACTCTTTCCAAGCCTTCACAGCTTCGTCGTTACAACGGCAGCTATGCGTACTAAGCACCTGTTGATCGTGATTGGATCGTGACTGGATTTCGCCCAGCCTCCCACGGACCAAACAAGCAGTCTTGCGCGCGGCCCGGACCACAGCCCTGCAGCGTGCAGTGCGCTGAGATTGCTGAAGAGCGTGGCCATGAAAGGTCTTCCTGAAAGTCCTGTGCCCCCTAAGTGGCCCCTGGCCTGTGGCAGCGAGGAGCCGAAAGTCGGATGGCACGGTGCCGTCTCCCGCAGGCCCTCGAAACAACACATCTAAAGCCCAAGCCTTTGAAGCCACCACCGAGGGCCACACGCCCTTGCACCATCGGCCATCGGCCCTTCCGTAAACCCGTACCTGGCGGGGCACCCCCCCAAAAAAAAAAAAAGCGGCGCCATCCCCCCCCCCCCCCCCCCCCCACTGTAACGGCGTCTCCGGCGGTCTCCGGCGATCTCCGGTCGCGGCGCACCACGCGGGAACGATGGCGGATCCCATCGCAGCTCGAGGAGCAGGCGCTCCAGGAGCTCCACCTCTCACTGAGAACTCTCCCTTTAAAACGAAACGCGCGTCTCTCCCTCCCCCTCTCCGACCCCCTCTCCGACCGCTGCCGCAAGAGCGTAGCTCGGCGTAGCTATGCGTAGCTCGGAGCCCGGCTCTGAAAGCTCGCAGTCCACGGGCCTGCACTGCAGGGTTTCCAGTAGCACTTGCAAGAAACTTTCAGAGGAGACCTCGAGCAATGAACGCCCACATCGCAGAAAGCAATCTCCCGATTCTTTCCCAGAGGCCTGAGCTTTCGGTGCAGGTTAGCGGCTAGCGCCGTGCTAGGCTTTTCCCAAAGGGCCATTCAACAACCCTGGGCGCGCTGCTCGCGGCCACAGTCGTTCGCCATGATTCCGATCCTTTGCATGGAGGGCCAGTGCAGGTATTCTCACTAGCCCATGTAGTCCCGTGGCCTTCGTCTTCGGAATCTGACTCCACCACCTTTCGAGCTTGTATACAGTACTGCGCCTTCCTCGGCAAGGTCCGCATTGTGCTGAGCTCGGCTACCACATGTGACGGAGCAGGGGGCCCATGAGGTCCATTCAGCCCACCTCACGTCAAAAGACCAAGTCTTGAGAGCAGCGTCTCCAACCATCAACCGGTAAGCATCCAGCTGCCCATCTCGACAGTCTGACTGGCCACAGGGCTGAGTGTTGCAGGGCCTGGGAATCGCTGAAGTTGCAACACCTCAAGCAAGCACTGCTCTCTAGGAGCCATACGCGATCTGCTCTTTGTCACCCTCCTGGATCATAAGCATCCGGGCACTGCTATGACAAGCCACCATGAAGCTGTCCGAGCTTTGGAATGCAATGTGTCCTGACAGGGTAAGCCGCCATTGCGAGGGGCGCGGGCGATGTGCCGCGTTCTTGTCTGCCTCTTGTGGTAGAAGAGGCAGGCACAAACTCTGCTCTTCTCCGCTGGGGTTGGGGTTCCGGCTGTCCCCCGTCACAGCTGCAGGTGCACCCACTCCAGTCGCTCCACTCGCCTGCAGCCCCGGGATCATAAAGAGTACATCTGAGCCGACTCTGGGTTGGGGCACAAGCCCCATTCGCAGTCAAGTTTGCCACAATAGTGCTCTCCTTCCTCAAGCACACAGCAAAATGGAAAATTGACTTCTCTGACCTTGATCCCTGAGGTTCCCACGCACTGCTGAGTCATGCCGAGGCCTTTGTTACAGCCTGAGGCAGATTCGAGCTTGTCTAGGCTAGGCTTCCAAAGTCTGCTTAGACACCGCTTCCGTTGTACGACCTCCCAAGACCTGCAGCCCTCATTTCCTTTGTAGGTGACAGCAGGAGGGCATTACTCTCGCCGCGAAATAGGAGCTGCGCCAATGCCGTCAAGTGTTCGCAAGCTGACGATGTGCCGGCCTAGATATCCAAAATCATGTCTGCAGATATACTACGGCTGGAGATCTGAGGTAGCTGAGTGCCAGGCTCCTGCTCTGTTGCCCAGCCCCACAGCTAGAGGAGCAAGGCCCCCACCTCTTGTCAGAGCTGATTCAAGCTTGTCCTAGGCCTACTGCTGTGATGGCACACTCAGCACAAGACTGGCCCCACTGCGAAACGGTGCAATCTTGAGCATCACAGGACCTTCAATCAAGCCGATGACGTGCGTGGTGATGAACTCTACGAGACATGGAAGGCCCAGTTTGGTCTCCCACTGGGTGTTACAACTGCGTGTCACCTGCCATGATACTCTTGCTTTGAAGAAAGCCCGGAAGGTACCGTGATGCGATGCCACGAAAGTTTTGGCACTGCATCGCCTTGAGGTCCGTAGGGCAAGAGGCACCGCCAGCTTGAGGGAAGCGTCGGACCTCGAGGTTGCAAAGAACACATTCTCGTTCATGCAGATGCCATTCCGGAGCTGCCTCCCGATGTCTCGTCGACTGCCCTCCACCGCAGCCTCAGCATGATCAGAAGCCAAAGCTTGCACTGCATCACATGATATCACATGTAACAGGTGATGCCTTTCGGACCGCGGACTGCCTCAGCCTCTGCACGACCCCAAAAAATTATGTCAAAAACCAAAAGAAATTCTCTTGGGTTCGGCTGGCTCGGTTTGGTTTCAGCGGGCATGGGCGGTGGGCCTTCCCCCCGTAGGAACAACTGATGAAGGTTGAACCGCCACCTTAGACGATGCTATAGTCAATAGTCTCTCTCGCTCTGTCGCTCTGTAAACGGTGACTCGCCGCATTTCTGGATCCGGCAAAAAATGACGGGAGTTAATCACCTGTCAGTCGCAACGACACGGCTGAAGATGAAGTGGCCTCGAGGCCAGGGTCAAATGGCGCCCGCGACACGAGTGGGCCTTCCCACTCACAAATTGGACATATCATCATGAGGCTTGACGGTGAGGCAGAAAGGAATGATGAGATGTCGTGGCAAGATCTCAATATCCACCATGGCCCGGTTGAAAGCTTCTTCGAGCGTGGTGACCTCGCCATCCCTCAACCACTTGTAAGGCGCCTTCCGTGCTTCATGCTCGAACTGAAGAACCAAGGACCATGTAGGTTGACGACCATCCCAGACTGCAAGCCAGCGATCTGCGAACCCAGAACACAGTCACTGAAACGCCTAAGTGTCAGTGAGATTCTTGCTGAGCCATGTGCGACTGGAATGCTTGGTCGCCAAGAAATCCCAAGCGAGGCCGATGCATCATTACAACATTTAACAGCGCCCGAGAGAGTGCTTTTCTTGCCTGTCTGTTGAAGGCCAGTCTTAAGCTTGACTTTGACTTGCAAATTCAAGCCAAACGCAAAGTAGCTGCAGAATGCTCACTGCCATACAGATGGCTAAACCTGTTGTCCGATCAGGAGAGGGAGACAGCTGATCGTGTACCCACGTGCGGCTTGTAGCGAACAAGTGTGAAAGTCTTATCAGCGTCTTGTCCTTGAATTTCGGAAGGTGAAAACTCAAAGTCTCAAAGTACACAGGTCGGGCACTGAAGCACAGGCACAGGCTCCCAAAGACGGAACAGAGGGAAGAAGGGTGCTTGCCTTCTCACGCTAAGGAGACGGCCTCGATCACAGTTGTCCCACTCGCTCCACTCCTGAGCTTGGAGAGCGCTCTTGCGGCAAAAAACAGCCAGGAAACGCTGAGAACGAAGCCGACACGAGGCAATCGCTGGTCACCGGGGGAATGCTTTCCACCTCCTGTACATGGTACGGGTATAACCGGGTATAGCTCAGTCTGAATTGCTACATCTCTACTGGCTCTGCACTAGTCCTCCAGTGAACCTTCGCCTTGGCCGCAATCGTTCTTTCAGGGAACGGCAAGCCTAGGGCCTGGGGCACATCTAGGGCGAGAGCAGGCATCACCACCATGAAGAGCCATCTGCACAATCTTTCTCTCGCGCTTCCTCTGATTACTGGTGTCCTTGCCGCAGCATCTAGGACTTCAGAAGCCGAACGTGGTCGCTGCTCAAATCTACTAAGGACCCCTGCCGGTGCAGACCACGAGCCCCATGCTGCAAACCTGAATTTGAACTCCCAAAGACGGATGTTCTCATCTTCTGATCGGAAGCGCGAGACTCGACCAGTCACACAACAAAATGACAGGATTGACGAGGGCACCGCTGGCAGTCAACTTTCTCGTAACCATCGCAAACCTTCTCAATGCTTCAAGGCTGTGCGGCTCGTGACTGGACAACTTTCAGCCAGCACTCTGCGCACTCCGCAGCTCCCCGTTGGCCTTTGAGCCATCACATGCCACCAGCTCGGTCAAACCTTGGCCGTTGAGCTGGAACTTGCGGAACTCATCGGCTTTCCCTCCAATGGGCAATGGGCCTCCTTTGCACTGCAGTCCACCGCCTGCTGCTGCATCTGCGATGTTTCGTGTACGCTCCTAGGCACGGATCGCATGCTCTGGTATCAGCACGGGCACTCGTGAGTGGGCCATATGTGAGTCCTTCCATCCGCCGCTGCCGCAGGTGCGACTGCAGGAGGACCTCGCAATTGCATCGATTGCAAGCAAGTAACCGCTGTCGAACAGCACGGGCGGCCGTCCAGGCCGATCCAGGCAGCAGGCCACGGATCCCAGGGCGAAAAAGCGCAGTCCACCTTCAGGTGGTTGTACTCACCTCAGCGAAGCTGCGCCAGGACTTCCGTAGACGCAGGCAAGGCAGCGAGGCTTTGGCAGGCCACGGTCTCCTCTAAAGGACCCACCTGCAGTGGCTCGCCGTGGCCGTGGCTCGCAGGTCCAGGAAGCTCCAGCTTTGAGTCACGCGCGCATGGTCTTCCTTCGTTCTCGGGCTGCTGGGCCTCTTCGATATGGTGGCTGGGTATTTCGAAGGATAGAGATAGAGCCAAGGGCGCGGCGATGGTTCGCGAGCGTGTTCGCTGCGACTGGGACGCGAAGACCGGGCATTGACTCCTGCAGGTGAAGAAGGCGTCAGTAACTTGCTCAGCATTGGCCGTGACATTCAGGCCCGAGCCATTCGGTCCACGCAGAGAATGCGCAATCCTTTGGTTGAGTGCACCTGGCAAACGTCGATGCTGAACCTCTCAGCCCGCCAAGCTCCACTCAGACTGCGACTCCACTGGGCAGCTCTTCGTCATGAGCATTGGCCCATCACCTGAAAGGTGTCAAGGCCACTCGGAACCCAAGGTCCGAAAGGTCCGAAAGGCACATCGCCGCGCAGCGGAGACTTTTGGATCCTCTAAGCCATGCACATGGATTCCCGCATTCATTGTTGATGGTGGCCTGAAGGGTAGAAGCATGCATGGCCTTCACCAAAAAAGCTCTTCTAGCTGCTACAGTTACAGACAGACAACATCTCCTAGCTGAGGCAATCGCTATGGTTCGCTCCCGCTCACAAAGTCCGACACAGGTCGGTTCACGCCTGATTTGGCAAAGGGACGCAACGGGCTAGTCTTTCAAGGCTCGTACTGCGCTGATCAGCCAGAAAGGGTCAAACCAGTCGCCCCACTCGCTGAAGTGGCAATGCTGCGGCACCTGCCGATCCAGGTGCGACGGGCGACGCGAGAGACCAGCCCACTGGCCCATTGAGCGACAGGCGCAGTGTTCGCAACTTGCTCCGGCCTTGGAACAACAACGCCAAGTCACCATGACTCATGGTAGACAACCGTCTATGTATATACCACGATCCGGGCGTGGCCAGCGTCGGAGAAATTACGGAATTGGGCGGGCCAGGGATGACTTGGAGTGGACAGAGATGATGAAAGGTGAAAGGTGCAGGTTGCTTCGAGATTCGCCTCGGCGAGGTCTAGGGCCGTCACGGTCACTCTTCCTCTTGCGGCTTTAGCCAGTGGCAGGCGCTGAAGAAACTGCCCAAATTTATGTGCACTGCCTTTTTGCCTCAGACGAAGCCCCTGAACCGGCATCTTTCGTATCTCTCGAACAACGCACAGAACCTTTCCAACCGCCACTTCCATGCACAGGCGCCCCTTTCAGCACGACAACCACTCAAAACTAAGTTAGACTTGAAGTACGAAAGACTCAAAACCATGTTGGCAGGTCGTTTCGTTCTCTATTCTGCAGCCAGGTCTTTACACGGCTGCCTTCTTCTCAGCGTATCCTTATCCTACCAGCCATTTCTTGCCTTGAATGGCTTGCACTCTGTCGCATCTTCCCAATTCGGCCGACGGTGGTGTAAGGCAGGAACAGAAGGGCATAAGCTCACGTTCAGCTGCGTCCCCGCGCACTCAGACTCGCCAGTCCTCGGATCGAGATATGACTGCAATGGAATACACGAGCCTGAGAGGGAGGGAGAGGGCCACGGGATCTAGGTGCCCGAGCACCCGGAAAAACCACTCGCCAGGCCCCGGGTCACTGGCGGAAAAGCCTCGGCTACGCCGGGTGGAGCGCTCGAAACGCGCCTTCGTGGCTCCGGTTCGCCCATCGAGGCGAGCTCCCAAGGCTCGGTTTCGCATGGTCGTGGCAGGGCCTCAGCAGCTCGCATGGCTCGATGTGTCCGGAACGCCGCGGCAGGGTCCCGGCCGCACGGAGCACACGCTGTCGCTCCGGACCTGCCACTTCGCGACATCACGTCACCACTTCACTTCTGTCCGCAAGAGGAGGATTTGACCGCCGCTGAACTCAGCCCACGGCCACTCTGTCCAAGCACAGTACAGCGGCGTTTTGCACTCGCTGGTGCAGTTCGTGGTCTGGCCAAAGACTGACGAATCTCATTGTGGTTGGCCCACACTTTTCAGCAGCCATTTTGAGCACTTCAACACATTCTGACCGCTCGTTTTTTCCTCATCCTCTCTTCCGTTTGCAGCTCCAAACTCCCGCTTAGTTTCCAAATGTCCATTCAGTGTAGGAGTGTAAAAGCTGCAGGTGATTCGGTCACTCAGCACCACTCAGCCTTCTATCCCTGTTGTGGATGTCTTCGCGCTTGATCAAACATGTTGTTATATGTTCTTGGTGAAGACTCCAAAAACTCGATCCTATTGCAAGCACTCTGGCAGATTCCAGGTCACGGGAAAGAAAGCGTGAGCCAAGCTCAAGCGTGGCTCGGCACTCCATGGCATGAGGCAGGGACCAACATCAACGAAGCACGCCGGTGGCCAAGGCAATTCAGTCTTTGACACACAGAACAGATCAAAACACAGGTCGCATGGAAAACTTCGGAGTACTGAATACTGAATCCATTGCAAGACCGAACACGACCGGTTCTCCAGGCCGTGCTGCCGGCCTCCTTCGCAGCCCTGACGTCACAGGGCTTGCCTTGTCACGGGGTGCACTAAGAGCTGGGAAGAAAGCGGGCGGGCCAGGGTGGGCACCGCAGTGGTTTGCCATCTGGATTATGGAGCGGTGGCGGTACTTCTGGCCACCACACCTGGAGAAGTCCGACCAGGCTTCAAGCAAGTTTCTAACTTCACAGGCTTGTTTTCGGAGCATAAGCGCAACGCTTGCTGCAACCTCCCCAGTCGCTCCACTGGCCCCACCTCCATGACAGCAAAACTTTGATATGGCCTTCATTGTTGCAACACATGCCTGATCCCACCTGCAGTCTTCACAGTGAACTTGATGGCAGGGGTCCAAATTGCATGGCTCCACGGTCGTGAGATCAGATTTGCCTCTCGGATACACCCTCTTGAAGCATTTGCATGGATGCCAAACAACAGCAAGCTAGTCTGCCCGACACGGTTGTCCCCCGTGTTTCGGTGCCGTGCGGACCTTCAGGTTTCAGCTCTCCCCTAAACCGAAGCAGACGGAGTTGAAGGTGTCCGGCAGTACGGCTCCTCTCTCGCTGACCACCACCGCAAGTACGAGAGCAGCGAGTCCTTTGGAGGTTAAAGGCTATGTGGCGAAAGTTGCTTGAGTTTTTTCGTCTGCTGTATGGTGATATTACTATGGTGATATTACTATGATGGATGATGGCCTTGAAGTCGTTTCTTTGATGTTGTGCATGCGACACTCCGTTGTTCTAGGATTGGGAGAGCCCAGCGTCAGGGAAATAGTCGAAGTGCCTGTATTGGCAGAGATCAACGGTTTTTGGTATTCCGAAACTCGCACGAATCACGACAACCACCACTGCAAAACCCTGCGCCCTGTGACTGTGTGGTGCAACACATTGGTGGTTCACCGAGCCAAGGAAACTGACAAATGGGACCTCGTGTCAAGTATGGCATCGAAGCTGAGCGCTTCGCCACTCAGTCCAGTCATGCAATTCGCAATCTACAGGCCTCGACAGCTGACACTGACAGATTGCACCGCTTGAGACTTCCATAGTCAGGACGGCACGGCTTCTCTTGGCAGTCAGTCGGAGGCATCTGTCAAGTAGCGAATGGAATCAGTCAGAAGTTGGAGGTGTCAGAAGTCTGCCTGCAGTTGCAAGGGCAGGCTATCCAATGCATCGGGATCGAAGGGTCGAATCCTGGTCGTGGCCGTGGAGAAATTGAAACAGAAAGCCGAAAGTGCTCGCATTCTGAGATGAGAACGGGCCGGGATTACACGGTTCGATGACCTGGCCGGTTAAAACTAACCGCCCATTCGTAATTTTGTCGCGGGGGTGTTCATTGAAATTCTTTCAAGAATCGAAAAGCGCCTGGCCTTGAGGGCTGCACGGGCACAAGGGTTGCCCTTGCCCGTGGCAAAGTGGGAGATGAAGCGATTCCTCCGTGGCTCTTTCGCATCGACGACATTCTTCCAAGCAACATCATGTCCTCTCTCGAATCCCAAAGCAATGGCAGCTGCAATGCGACCTCGCATTTCCAGAATCCTCATACCCTCGCGAAGACACGCATTGCTGCTAAAACAAGAGCGCAGCCATTCGCCCCAGTCGTGCAGCTGGCAATCCGTGTCCTGGATGCATGGCCTCGCACAAACTGACTCAGGCCATGCAAGAACCTTACCTGTGGCATGGGATTTTGGCGTCTCTCACTCTGCTCTTCTCGGCACCACCAAGGGTTTCACAGCACTCACACGTCACTCACATACGCACACTCAAAGACGCCTAAACGACAGCACGCGCTCCCAGATTCTCGTTCTCTCACCCCATCGTCATTTAGCCAAGGAGCTCCAGGTTGCTGCACACCTGATACCTGTCGTAAACGGCCAAAACAGTGACTCGAGACACGGGGCGCAACCGCACAAGAGGGCAGGCATGGTTGGTTCTCCACCACTGCTTGTCTAACAACTGCGTTCATAGAGCTGTAGATAGCTGTAGTGCGTGCTAATCCTTGCAAGGCTGTCGAGACGCTCGTCGCGTGGACCGGCAGCAGCCTTGCCGCAGCTGCTCGGCCTGCATGTAACCAGGAAGCTGCCATCAGTACATGATGGTACGAGTACTGTAGATCCTGCCGGACTGAGCGATGCTTTCTGAGCCCGTCTTTACAGCTGTATCTTGAGTCGTATTCTGCTTCATCGTACCACATGCCGCCGCTGTCTCCTATGTTTCTCGTTCTGCCTCTGTAGTATGGTTCTCTAAACGATGCCAAGTCAGGCTGTGCGGCATCTAGAGCTGTACGAACTGTCTCACAAGTGAAACGCTGACACAGCAAGGTCAACCCGGAAACCCCAAAAACCATTCACAAAGCACAACCTCCCAAGGGGTTTTGGGAAAACGCAGCAAAATGCGACTCGTTAGGTCATACAAGACCACATATTCTACATAGTACCTTGGTAAAACATCGCCCCGCCCCGACCGAAGCGGTCAGAGGTTCCCCCTTTCCCGGGAATCTGTTTCCCGTCCTCTCCATTTCGGTCGATGATGTGTCAGTGGTCCAACACATACCCCCTGCCAAAAAATCTCACGTCGAGCATCCCCACCTTGTCCCAAGTGAGGGTGACAAGAGTTAAGTACATAACCCAAAAATCAACTATGAACCCTCAGCCCTGAACCCGAAGTTTCGGTTAATGCTTCAATAAAGCCACCGAAGCTGCACTGCCAAGCGTGTCGTCAAAACAGCTACATAAGCACAGCGCAGGTATATGCAGGTCACATGTAGTTGGAAGTGCGATCTGCGCAACGTCCCACTGACTGTACAAGTCGCTTGCTCTCTCTACTGAAAAGTTCTCGTGTCAGAAACTTGTCAGAATCAAATTTTCCTTTGTGGCCAATATTCTATGCTTCAGCGCTCGTTTTCTATACTGAACGATACTGAACGACTCGGCGGCGATTGCAGTAGAAAGCGCGCATATAATTGCTTTGTGATATTCAACAGGAAAAACGCTCGTCGTGCGCCTGCTCCCACTCCTTGTAAGGGTCGGGATCACGGGGCCGGGTCACACTCTCGACAGTCTAAGTTCTGGATGCCATGGGGTCCACAGACGACGAAACCCTGGCGGCAAGGCTAGAAAGAAACGGGCACGAGATCAAAGTGAAATTTTCAACGAACTCACGGCCGTGGGCCAAAATGGCAAAGAGTTTTCGCAGCGACATCACCCTTGCGACTCGGCAAGCTCACAACGTGTCGTAACCATCCTGAAGGACTTCCCGGAGATATTCGGCATAGAAAATGTGCGTTTCAGCACAGATCTTGCTGTACTGTAGAAGAAGGCTCGGTTTCTTTGCAGAACCACTCGCCGGAGATATATTGAGTGGAGAAAATGTGCGTTTCGGTGTAAGTTAATGAAGGTTCTACAGAATGCTGGAAAACTTGTCTTTCACGTCGCGAATCCATGTGCATACGCGCTGTGCGCGTATTTCAGCGTATTTTTGGGCATCGATGTGCGCATCTCTGTGTTTGTGTGTGTGTGCGTTTCCGTGGTGTTCCCACGCAAACGCAGGATACGCACGTGTGCAGGCGTGCCTGTCTTGTTCGCACAGCTTGAAAATAACAATATGACTTCCAGAACTTGCACCATCACAGCACGCTTGGCTTGAATGCGACTGGGCAAGCATTGTCTGGGAAAACACAGGTCGCACCTAGTGCCGTTAAGCGTGCAACTATATGTCAACACATGTTGACGCGTCAGATCTCAGCAGCAGAAGGTTTGGGGCAGACCTTAAACCCAACCCCCTTTTGATCCTTTTGTATGATTCTCCAGCTTGTGGTTGCAATACAAAATGCCCCAGAACATCCCAAAACCATCCAAAACCCGCTTCTCATGTTTTCCCCAACATCGTGAGCTATGTGGTCTTCAACCGAAATAAGGTTTGGGCCAGATTGGGGCAAGAGCCAGAACCAGGTTCCGAAGCTGGTTACGGGGCGGGTTCGAACCCGCTCCGGTGCCTGCAACGCTCGCAACCCCTTCCGGAAAACCCGACCAGACAGCGGGGTCATGTACAAGTCTGGTTACTTCACGGTGGCCGCCAAAATAATCAAAAGCTCTACTGCTTACTTCAGAAACCCATTCCCGTCTCGGCCGACCTACTCGCCTCACGTACCTGCTGGTAGCGGGCTGAAGAGTTCCAGGTATGAATGCAGATACGTGCAAAGGGTGGTCCAGTGGAGATCTTAAGACCTTGCCATACAAAAGCAACTGGCGTTGCACGAGCATGTCAGAGGCGGCACTGCAGCGTGCTCGATGTAAAACAGCCGTGTTCGGAACACGGGAAACAAGAGAGGGTGGGATACCAGTGATACGACGTAGACATCGGTTTTGGAAACCGTCCAGACGTCGACGTTCGGCTGCGGAAAGACATAAGCAACTCAGACCATACATCAGTTTGGATTCAACCAGAGATTTGTAAATGTGAACCTTCCGATGAACGGGAAGTGAAGAGTGCTTCCAAACTTTTTGCAAGTCAGTAAAATCTGCTTTCGCCATTCCGATGCGGCGACCCAGCTCATGTCCGGGCATGTCCGGGCAAGCCTGTGTGGGTGACGACGGCCCCGAGATAGTTTATGCCAGGTGCTGATTCGATGGTTCCCCAGTCGGTGTGCGAATGCAAGCTCTACATTGAACTGACAGTAACTGAAACTTGTCCTAATGAAGCTCCATACTGTATAATTCTCCAGCATCGGCGACTTTGGAAAGGAACTCCTGCAGGTGACCATCGGAAGTACCGAGAAGTAATGTGTCATCTGCATACACAACTTGAGAGCCACGGGCTGGGACGAAAGCTCTAGTAGGGGTAGGACGGCGACACGGAGCTTACAGGAATAGAGAGGCCCTAGCGAAGCTCGTGGCAGCAACTGCGGAGCCAATCGAGCCGAAAAAAACAAAAGGCGGGTCCAGGCCAAGTTCGTCGAGGCAAGTAACGACACTTACAAATGTCTGATCTCAGCTCGGAAGATGCAGAAAGCAAACAGACAGACACCTTTGCTAACCATAAACGGACAACCATGTTGCAGCATGGCGCAGTACTTCCAGTAGTTCTGTTCCTGTCGCACATGACACGATACGGCCAGCATCAGCAGCATCAGTAGTTTCGTTCTTGCCGCACATGACACGATGCGGTGAGCATCAGCAGCATCAGGAAGCACACCCAGGCCAGCATCAGCAGCATCAGAGGAGCCCCACTTCTCCTGCGAACATCTCCAAAATGCACTTACCAAACAAACCCAAATCTGGCCCAAAACAAGCCCCCTTGGTAACGACGGTTTTCCCAGCTCCAGACGGTGGATAGCCGAAAAAAATAACGAAAAAAGCCCCCCCCCCCCCCCCCCCCCCGCACCCCCCCGATAACCCCAAGCTCACTTCGTGAGGTATTGAACGAAGCTCCCACACGGGGAGCTTTCGTGATGTCTGCCAAATCTCCCTTTTCATATGCGGCTGCAGATGGTGCATCGAGGTTGGAGACCGCATCATGCATCAAGACTGTCATTGTCATGACAAATAACAATGGGCTCAGAGTGCAACCCTGTGAAATGCCAGACTTCTGGGACCGTGTGGTAGACGTATTTCCTTGGTCAACTACATAAAAGCTTCGGTGACGCATCATGGCCGAGATCAAATCCAAGCAGAAATCAGGAATACCAAAACGGCGTAATGCATCGAGAAGGCTGTCAATGCTTATGCTGTCGAAAGCTTTTTTCCAGTCGAGTGCTAAGAAACGTATTTGACCATTCCGCTGCGCACAAGCCTTCTCAATCCTTCGCAGAGCTACGAAAATTGCATCTTCGGTACAATGTTGCTTTCGGAAACCAAACTGAGACTTCCATAATCTGCCGTCTACGCCAGCATCCAGAAAACGCTCCTTTATCAACGATGCGAATAATTTGTAAGCGATGCTTTGAAGACATATGGGTCGGTAATTGTTGGCATCAGCAGGGTCGCCATTTTTAAACATCACGGCAACTGAAGCTGTCGACCACTCATCAGGAATAGTTCTGTTTCGCCAACAATAGTTGCAAAGATCAAGAAGCCATTGTAAATTGGAATCCGGCTCTGTCGCCAGAGCTTTGAAGATTTCAACAGGAATGTCTCCATCCTTCGTGGCTTTTCCATTCTTTCGGATAACCTTTCGAAGCTCCGTAACACCAAAATCATCCGATTTCACTGGCAGACAAGGACCTAAGGGAGCACCAACACCAACGGTCAGGGTAGTCGGTCTAACTTTCCACTGAATTCGCTCCAAGTGGTGCGCGAGGGTTTCCGCCCTTAGTTCCGATGAAACCAAATGACCATCTTCACTTCGTAATCGTCCTTGTTTCGAATGACGTCCGCGACGAAGTTTCTTCAGCGATTTCCAGTCCCCCGAGGATGCCAGATTTTCCAGCCACTTCGACCGATCATGTTTGGCCGACTTCTTAACTTCCGCCCTCAAACGTTTTTTCGAATCCCACTGACCGCATAAACGAGCTTCACGTCTCTGTTGTAAGAGTTGTAGCGTTCCAGGCCAAGGTTTGTTTGCACACGAAGTCAAGGGAGGTACATGTTGTTTGACCGCTGAGTTGACACAAGAGCAAGCTTTCTTCCAGAAGACGTTCTTGTCCAAGAGATCGACACTGGACATACATTCAGTGATACTTTCGCAGACTGCACGGCGAACGGAGGAGATTTGCAAAGCCGCCCAGTCTCTTCGTTGAGATTTTCCCCGACAAGCTCCATCCAGACCAAGATTTGTAAGAAGCGATGCTGTGACCGGGAAGTGACTGGAAGCAAGTGTGGCGAAGCGATCACTGCACACATACTGCACATCATTCAGATTGTGCCCAGGTACCAATAGCAAGTCCAGGACTGAAAAGGAACCAGGGCAAACTGGGGCGAGAGGTGGGGTTCCAGGTTCGTATTGAATGACCTGTTTCTCAGCTGGCATGTTGCAAAAGGAGTTTGCGATGGCGAAGTCGTGGTTATGTTATGACAAAACTCCAGAAGGAAATCGCGGTTCGGCATCTCAACTTGGTGCTGGGCTTCAATGCCGAAAGAGTGCTGGCCGACGATGTGGTTTTCACCTGATCGCTGTTGACCGATGCGAGCATTGAAATCACCAAATACGAATTTTGGACCATTTGTAGACGTGCTTGACATGACCCGGTCGAGCTTTTCGTAAAAGTCCCATGTCTCACACTGCGGCCTCAAGTTGTGAGGAGCAAGCACCGTTACAAGAGCCACATTCCCACCACGACATTTGATCTTCAGGCTTGCAATCCTTTCATTTACTTGGCAAATGCCTCGAATATAGGTCTTGAATTTGCGAGATATCACGAATCCCACGCCATACCACTCCGTGCTTTGTTGAGTGCCTCCTGAAAGGATGAAAGTAGCACCATTGGACGAGTAAACATCGGACCTGGGCTTTCTGGTTTCCTGCATGCAGCAAATATCAATATCGAACCGAGACATGCAATGAACAATTTCCATCTCTTTGAGTTCCGTAAGACCTTCAACATTCCAAGACAAAACTTTGATACGTTCCATTCCTTGGGCGACGCCATTGCCCAACTCAAAACTTCCCGTCAGCGATTCCCGATGACGGGGTGAAACCATGTCCACGCGCCGCCCGGGCCCCTACTCGGGGCCTTTGCCCTTGCCTTTGTTGGAGGCGCGGGCTTTTGCTTTCTCCAAGCGCATTTGGGCCTTGCTTGAGATGTCCGCCATCTCTGTGGATTTGTGTAACTCCTCCCATGCCTGCCATTCTCCATCGCACCACGTGAATTTCATAGCGAAGTTCTGCACGGACACTTTGACGATTTCTCTTCCAGCGACTGAGAGGACGCCCGAGTGAATGTCGTATTTTATGCATGAAGCATTGAAATTCCATGATACGAGCATTTTCTTCATGGCATAGAGAGCACCTTCAACAGTACGAACATCAAAGGGCAAATCGACTTTTGCAAAAAGCTGTGATGTAATCGCCTGCGTTGGGGAAGAATCTCGTAATTTCCTGGACTCGTCCCGGATACTCTGAATGAACCTTTCCCGATGTGACTCGCTCTGGCACTTCACGAACACCAAGTTGGAATCTGAACCTTTCTTGTACACGTCTGACGGGCCTGGGGAAACACTACCAACTGACCGACAGTGCTTGTCCAACCATGATTTTGCATCTTCAAGGGACGAAACACCTGGAATGTTCCCGACCATCATGGATAAAGACCTCGGGTTCCTGCTTTCAAAGTGGGGGGCTGTCTTTTCCACCATTTTCAACTTGCCAATCTCCTGCTCAAGAGCTTCCACACGATTCATAGTGGCGGCTACCTGACTTTCTGTTTCTGTAAGTCGAAGACCCATGCCCTCAAATTCCACGCGAACTGACTCTTTGAAAGCGCCGAGATCAAGGTGAATTTGCTGCAAGAAACAGTTCAAAGGATCCAACTTCTTGTCCAAGAGCTTTTCAATAGCTTCCAAAGACACGGGTTGCTGCGTTCCACCGTGGTTCACGGAGGTAATCTCAATATCTTCATCTGGGTTTTCATCCCCCTTGTGTTTCTTCTGCACAGGACTTTTGATGGGAGTTGCCATGTTACAAAGAGGCACACTTTCCTTTTCAGACGGACTTAACACGCATTTGGCACTGGTTGCAAATCTCTCAATGCTGTCCCTACACCCGAAAATCGTACTGCACATGCTTTAATGAGCTTCCAACGCATTTTCAGTTAGTTCATGGAAAACGCATTCTGTTTCAGCTCTGCTGATGCCCCCTGCTACCACTCCCGAGACGTTAATTGAGCTTTCCAAGCCACCAGCCAGGCCCACATGCATTTCTCGAGGCCTGCTAAACGCGCTTAGCCTCAACAGATCTGGAGCTCAACGCCGTCCCTAAACCCGAAAATCGTACTGCAAGGCACCAAAATCCATTCTGCAAGGCTTCGAAAATGCGTTTAGGCGATAGACCTGTTGCAGCTTTGCTGGTGTTCCTGGCCCCAGTCCCCGAACCGAAATCGAGCTCCCGAAGCCTCCGACCAACCCCAAATGCATTTTCTGAGGCCTGCTAAAAGCATTTGGCCCTGGCTTCAACAAACCTGGAGCTCAATGCTGTCCTTACATCCGAAAACGCAGCCACCCATAAAGTGCTCGAATCAGAATCTTGTGTTCAATGCTCGGCCGGGCATGGACAACCCATCTACAGCTCTGTCAGCTTTTATAACCCGAGCCCAACATTCCGCTGTTAGGGATAGTCAACAAAATTATACTCGTCCTAACCCAACCTGAAAGATTTGCTTTCTGTGCACTCGGAGGCCCGAGACCTCCACTGGTTGATACGGAACCTTCTGTCCCGGCTACATCTTCCTGCCCCTCCTCCCCATCTTCAAGTACGAGCAGTCTTGGCGCTCCTCCAAGATCACATCCTCACCGGGCCCTTTGAAAGTCCTCCTCTTTGTGGGCGATGTTGTGCTAGAAGGTTGCCCGGACAAGGCCACCTCGTCCTGGAATCTTGATCATCCTCCGCGACGTCAGGGATGCCTTCA
Source organism: Symbiodinium sp. CCMP2592 (assembly GCA_905221615.1). Lineage (NCBI taxonomy): Eukaryota > Dinophyceae > Suessiales > Symbiodiniaceae > Symbiodinium > Symbiodinium sp. CCMP2592. The sequence goes on from CAJNDT010000396.1 coordinate 183,154, forward strand.
ACGTTTGCGATGCTATCGGGTAATCGCGAAAACGAAACTCGAAGGGTCGGCACACACAACAACTGAAGCACCTGCGGATTGATCTTGAGCCAAATGGACACGCCATTTTGACAAACATCTTGCGACATGACTTTTGCGCGCCGAAGGTAACTAGCAACTAGTAATACTGGCAAAGCTGCGGGTTCCTCGGCTCCAGCACATTATGGCCCAGAGAACAAGCCAGTTGGGGCATGACAGACTATGGGGAGCCTCTCAAAGCATGCACGCAAGATGACCTAATGAACACAAGCGTTTATCGGTTTACATTGGTTCGTTAACTACTTGCTACAAAACCTTGATGCCTCCAGCTACAGCAAAAACTGCTCGGGCACTGACTGAATTTCGAGATTGCGACTTCGAGATTGATAGCTGCTGGAACCTTGACAGATTCTCAGGTGAGAGCGATGCAGAAGCGAAAATGCGCATGAGTGCAAGGCATGTTGCAGAGCAGGAGGTCCAAGAGCTCCAGGCCTGCCCGCTGCCGCGTTCACAGCCGCGAAAACTATGTGCTGCTTTGTCTTTTGGCTACTCGGCTTCGCGCTCCCCACTGGCCATCCACACAGCCACTTCCGCAAGGCCTGACACAGAAAGAGGACATGCTGTGGTGGGCTGAGCACGGTTTGACTCTACGGTACGTTGCAGCTCAGCAGCTGTGTGTTGCAAGGAAAGGCTTGCTCCATGTCCTGTCTGCCACTCAGACCATGATTGAAACATGTTTGGAGCATCTGCAGGGTGCCTGAGGCTCACATTCCTTTCCACCATTTCGCGGAGCTTCCATCACACCCTGTACCAGCTTGTGTGCAAGCAAACTGCACCGAACAAATCTTACTTCCTCCTTCTTGAGTGCGCGCCCTGGTCCGTCGTTTCGTTCCACCACCGCACTCGCAAGAGCAATCTGACCATGCACCCCTGAGTCAAGATGGGGATCCACAAAACCCGTTCTACTGTTCCACTGTCTCCTTCTTGAAAATGTTCTTGTCCGGGATGTCCGGGCTAAGCATCGAGCCAATCCGCCCAGCGGCAGTCAACCAAAGTGCACTGGCTCAGCCTGCACAACGCAAAAGCATCTGGTGTGTGTGTGTGTGTGTGCAAAAATTCTGCTCTGTCCCTTCAGAGGCAAGCACTGGCAAATCGACAGTTCTTTCAAAGGGCCTTCACCTCACGAAGAGCAGTTCCGAAGGGCTGAGCAGCTGGATACTTTACGACTGATGGGGCACGGGCATGCCGTTCCTCCGGCAAGTGCCTCAGAGAGGATTCGCCGCTCCCTGACAAAATGCAAGAACTTGGAAGCGGCTGTATAAGCGGATACGAAAACCACTGTGCTTTCGACCATTCCACGCCTTTGTTTGGAGCCCTCACCGCATCGCGCGCTGCACTCAGACCTTCACTGGAATTTTCAACAGATGCACCTGTAGCGGTGGGCCGAGGTCTCTGCCACTCTCCCCATTGAGACCTGCAGCGTGCAACGTGATCGAACATCTCGTTAGACTCTAGACAACCTCGATTGCCCAATGCCATACTTCCTGTGCCGGGCACCATTGGCAGTCGGATGTCTGCATCGGACTGCAAGAACCTGAGACCCGCGTGTGCTTTCTACACTCCGAAATAGATTACTCACAGACTCATGGAAAGAAACATCCCCCGCAGTAGCCGCCCTGGCTGCACAGTCGCCTGTGTTGCAATCCGAGACCATCCGCAGCAGATGGTGGCCTGGGCCAACCGCCAATGCCACACAAGCAAAAAGACATGGCTGGTAGATCGCAATCGCAGTGCTGGGCCCCTGAGCCGCAGAAGCCGTCTTGATGGCCCGGCTCCTCAATAGCTCCGAGTCGAAGTTGTCCGTTGCAACGACTTCGTGGCGCTGCTTTTGCTCGCGCTTCGCAGTGGGAGTTCGCTGAGCCGAGGCCTGCAAAGCCGACCCATGCGAAGGCTTCCCTCCCCAAACTGCAAACTGCTGGACATCTCGTGAGACAAGGTGCGCAGAGGTGCTCCCGCAGGTGCTCCCGCACTTTTGCAGGCAATGCAGCCAACCGCACCCGCCGTTCCTTCAGGGAGATCAAGGTCAAGGCAGATTCAGACATGATGACGATGTCACAACGGTATTCATGTCCTGGGATGTGAGTGCTTTCAATTCTGCAACAAGGGCTGCCAGCTTCGATGCTGAGATGTCCACGCCACAGCACGCACTGTCCTCAGATTTTGTGCGACAACAGCTTGGCGATGTTTTGTGTTCGTCTTCTGTCACTTAGTGGCTACTGGTCCTGGCCTTGCAGAAAGCTTGGCAGTGTTGCGTGATCTTAGCGGAAGGACAGCCCTGGCAACTGCCCGAGTTGCGACTACGAGTGACACGCCTGCAGGGCGGCGACGCCAAATCGCGAACTTGCATCGTCTGCACTTTTATCTTGCTGGTCGGCAGACTCTTTGCTGGCCTGGGGCAATTACTCCGTTCTTGTTTCCAGTGTCCGCAAACCCGCACGGCTTCTGCATTGTGCTCGACGAGCGAAGACAACCGACATCACGGAAACGGGTTGTTCCTCACATGCTGTTGACAACAGTTGTCTGCCGTGGTCGAACTGAATCGACACTTCCGGATCGGTCAATGTGCGTCGTGGACCATGGTTGCTATTTGTTTCACCCTGGTCGTGTCTGCGCCTATTTCGTCAGCTTACTTGATTGCCGCATAGGCCAGCAAAACAACCAACGACCCCACCGCGAGCTACTGTCGGCAGTTTACTAGATCCGTTACGGCCACCCGCTCTAGTTGAACTAGAGCGGGTGTTAAACGGAACTTCCGTTTAACAAGAATCTCGTTTTCATAGCTGCCACTCAATGACAGTATCTTTCCAACATATTCACAAAACCGCGAGCAACACGTTCAGCTTCGCTCTCATATTATGACCTAGGCTCTGGATGTGGTAACTGATGCTGGCAATCCCTCTTCAGAATCCCATTTCAGATTCAGGGCACTGGAACCGGCAACTGTCCGCCACTTGCCTCACTTGCGGGTATCTAGTCAATGAAAGTTGTGAGAATGGGAAAACTCCTCGGTTTGCCCGAACGCCTCGGTTGCCGTAGGGGTTGCGATATACTTTTCGAATGTATCTCGGTTTGGAATTAGAAACGGAGAGAGGTCGAACAAAAGACAGAAACAGAGAGAGAGAGAGAGAGCCTAATGGATTTTAAAAAAATGATGCGCGCACTCGCGCACACACAAGCACACACACACACACACACACACTCGCTCTCTGTCTCTGTGTCTGTCTCTTTCTCCCTCTCTCAAACCGTAAACCGTAACAGGTCTAAAGCCTTAAGCCGTAAAACCCTGAAATTGAAAACCCGAAAACTCTGAGACCCAAAGTAATTAAATCCGAAAATCCCTAAAACCCGAAATCCTAACACGCCGGAAGTTGTTAAACTTTGGCACCCGAAAACATAAGGCCCAACGCACAAGCGAAGGCCTGTAAGCCCCGCCTCAACCCATTCCAATTTCCTGGCCTTGACTTTTGTTTGATCGGCAAAGCTACTGCGTCTGAGTCTTCATTTCTATTCCGGACGCATTCTGACACAAGTTGCACAGTGATCGGACATTGCAATACATTGCAACAAGAATCGCGTTCCAAGGGTTGTTTGGGAAAAGTCGAAAAGTCAGTCTGGATGTGCCAGGCAGCCGATTTCTGAGCGACGCTGATGTTCACGGACTTCGGCATCCCTGTGCTTTTGGCCTTGTTCCCGCCACCAAACACTGCATCCAGGCTCGCGTAGCTTTTGGCTTGGCCCTCCTGGTGGCAAGGACTCTCCAAACTGTTTGTGATTTGTGGCATATCACACTTCGTGCGTGAAGACGTCCTGGAACACACTTGCCAAACGGGACGGATCCGGCGGCAACTCTTTGGGTCCTTCAGCTTTGGCAACGTTTGCAAGCAGAACGGTCAGAAAGATGTGAATCATGTGCGTCTGCATGAAGACTGCTAAGTCTGTGAAACAACAAAGCTTTCACACATTTGTCATATAACCATGATGCGTTCAGCCTTTTTCCAAGAATGTTCGTATCTGTTGCGTGGTCTGCGATTTCTCACGGCATTCGAAATCTTTGTCGGATATCTCGCATTTTTGCAAAAGTGTTTCCTTCCGTTTCCCGGTCGATGACTCGCAGACTGAAAGCACTGGATAAATCGAAGATAAACCTGGAGGGTTGGGGAGGGTGGGAGAAGAAAACCGAAATGGCCACGAAATATGTAAGTTTCATGCGGATCGACTTATGAAGATTGTTGGAGCGGATCGTGTCAGCATGGAAGCAAAGAGATGTCACTTCGCACACAAGTGTGCTACACGACAACACAGTTTTCCCACACATTCGTCATAAATCCGTGATACATGCGCAGCATTTTTCCAACTGCTTTCGCATCGGTGTGGTCTGCGATTTCGGACTTCATTGCAACCATCGCAGGCGAACGCCATGAGACATTACTGGTCTCTAGCTTGTAAAGCTCTGTGCAATCGATGTACTTCGTGGATATTTGACAAGCCCTTACTATTGACGAACTCGATATTACCGATGATATTTGTAGTTGTCGAAATGAGCGCCTGCAAGGCAGACCAAGCTTCAGCCAAGTTCGATATTTTTCGGTATCTTCGAAAAGGCTGGAGCTAAAGGCATTGGAGATGTTAGCCTTGGTCGGCACCCGCTCGAAGCGATGAACCAATCCTCATCAAACATGCCAAATCCAATGTGCATGCATCATTCAATTCAATTTCTGTTGCCTGCCGACGCCTTTAATAAGGGCGTGTCTCGGCACCCCATTGTCACAGCATTGGATGTAGAAGTGATCGAGCCTGGGTTCGAATATGGCAAATACAGGCTTGGTTGGAGGAAAATTTGCGTACCAAAATGGTTGGTAACCGACCAGTGCAAATGTTCTACTTTCTGCACATCACCTTGGTGGAAATGATAGCTGCCTGTGCATTCTTGATGTTGGTCGCGTCGGCAAAGTTCCAATGTGGGAGATCGTCATGGCCTGAGCAATACATCTTCATAGATGGCGCTGCAGACCTGGGCCGACAGTGTTCAATGAAATCCGGTATGGCTGACAAGGAAGATCTCGTCGGTCCGCCGGTTTGTCGGGGGTGTGCGAGTTCGCACGGGCATGCGAAGCCGTAAGGAGAGCCCATCCAACCTTGCCGAAGAAACTCCAGTGAGGAAATCTCACTTGCCTGCCATCTTCCCGGCAGCTTCTTTGGGGGGCAAGTGATCGTCGAGATATGTGTCTTGGTATGTTTCGCGGCAACTCGTTGTGGACACGGCATCAGGACGAGTTTGTTCTCGTCGGAGCAAATGAGGACTCCTTGTATCCGTGGTTGCATCTCGGCAAGTTGACTTTTGCTCGGCTTCATGGAGATCCCGAGGCAACCGCTGTACTCCTGCGAGGCCTCGAAGCTGACGTGCAGAACATGGTTAAGGTGCTGTGTCGTCTGCATACGCGAGGTCGTAAAAAGGCTGGCTTTGGCTGTGCAGCCAGGGGGAAAACTCGCCGTGGGCTGTGAGCTCCTGGTCCACGTCGTGCATCACCATATACCTTGAACTATGAGAAAAAGGTCCGCTGATAGTGGGCAGCCTTGGCGAATGCCCGCAACAGCTGCTACTGAGAATTGTCGTGAGGTGTAGATGCTTTGATTGAATGGTGTGAAGTGTGGTGGGACAGCGTGACATGTGAGGAGGGCGTCTGGGTGAATCTTGTCGAATGCTTTCTCCCAATCGAGCAAGATGGTGTAGAGTGACTGTCCCGTGGCTCCCGCTCGTTCTATGAGACGGCGGACTATGTGGATTCGCTGGGATGTTGAGCGTGCTGCTTTGAACTCTGAACCCGTATTGGGTTTCCTGAGCCTGTCGTCCAGGGCGAGCTGCTAGGAGTCTGGTGTGAATGATTTTCGCGAAGAGTTTGTATGAGGTGTTCGAAAGTCAGATGGGGCGGTAGCTGGCTGGGTCTGTGAGTGATCCTTTGCATTTGTAGATTTCGACCACTATTGTCATCCGGGATGGTAGCTGTGAGCAGGGTTTGGTTCAGGACTCGTAAGAGGGCCTCTTGGTTGTGGTCGTCTAACCACTGCCATGCTTAGGCAGAGCTCCTTCAGTGCTGCTTTGAGCTGCGCTGCGGTGATGGGTGTGAGGTCCACGGCTGCTGCCGGGTGTATTGGGTCAGTGGGGCCTGTGTAAGGTGTCGGTAGTGCTGCCCAACGTGAGTCTCGCAAGTATTCTGCCAAGGTTTGGGCTTGTTGTGAAAGGCTGGTGGGCTTGCCCTGTGAGTCTCTTATTGAGACCGGTCTGGGCTTGTATTGTGAGCGAGCTCTCCTGATCCACTTCCATTTTTTGGTGTGGATCGAGAGTAGCCTCGCTTTCGGCCAGCCGCTCCTTCTAATTTGAAGAAGGGCTTGTTAGGCTCCTGGGCTGTGCTCGATGATGGCGCCGATGTCGTAACCTGTGGGAATGATCCCCAGCCGCGGGGCGGGTCGGAGTTCGTCCAGGAAACCACCGCTGGTCTCGATGCACCCGGTGTGGAAAATCTGCTGGAGGAGTTGTCCCAATCCCGGTAGTCGTAGAAGTGCGTGAAGTGGGTGCCAAAGCGCCGTCTCCAGTCGACCAAAAGTTGCTCAAGATCAATGTATGGCCGCATCGTCGCGATTGATCTGTCCAATTTGACCAAGCTTCTCGCCCTCAAACTGAATAGGAAGTCTGGTGATTTTGTAATCGCTTTGATTCCAGCAATTCTGTGGATAGCCGCAGAAGCCCTGGAACCACTCGTGGCAAATCCAAACGGGCACGACCCGATGGTCGTTGATAAAATCCGGCTGCATGTGAAGGCAGTTCGTACGGTTATTACAGCTTTTGTTCGCGATGCATCGCGGTCAAATCGAAGAAGGCACCTTGTCCAAGGGAACCACGATAGATGACCGCACCTCTTCGAGGAACGCCTCGAGAATACACCGAGCAACCGGGGCATCAAATGCCTCCATTAAGCTGTTTTCAAAATCGTGTATCCCACGAGTTCTTTCGGTCCTGGGCCATGGCTTCGACGGCACCTCGAAGAGGGGGAACGAGAAGAAAAATTGAATTCCCACGGAATGTATAATAAGTTTCATGGTGATCGACTTATGAAGATCCTCGGAGTCGACCGTGACAGCATGAAAGCAAGGAGTTGTTACTTCGCACACAAGTGTGCTACGCTACACATAAACCTCAGACTGCACTGCCGGAGTGCAGCATCCCATGCAGGCCTACGACGAGACCCCTGGACAATTGACTTTTTGCGGCTCGGCAGCTGGTGGAGCGGGCAGGTCGTGAGACCTTCGACTGAGGCTTGCAAACCTGCCGCTTGTGAGGCTTTGGTGTCACAGCCTCGGCTCGACCAGGAGCTTCGTTCCGCACCATGACCGCACCCACAGTTTCACCTACTTTTCTGGTTCATGCTCATCTTGCAGCGGCTGCGCAGGAACAGTCAGACTATTGACGCCACTGCGAATCCGTGGTACCTGCTGAAGAAGACAGGGCACAGCAGACTGTAAAGAAACCTCAAAACTCTGCTAGAAAGGAACCTGTTCCCAGAACTTGCGGGCAAGAAGCTTTGCTCTGAGACAGGAGAAGCACACCAGCTAAACGTACTTGACGAAACTCCTGACGACCGCAGGCCAAAGCGATTCTTCCAAGCGGCTCTCTCAGGGCTGGGCAGCTGGTCCTCGGGATCTCCGCCCTTGTCAGGATGAACCTCGGATGCGGCTCCCGGCTCCCGGCCCAGCGGCCACCCCCGGAGTGCCTTCAACGCAGATGCGCGCAGCGGGCCCCCCCGACGTGCCTTCAACAGGCGCTCACGGTACGCGCGCCGCACCGCACGGAGACCAGCTCCAGGTTCTACTCGAAGCACCGACCGCGCTTCAGCCAGGCGCATTGCTGCAGTAACACGAATTGTTGTTTTAAACAGGATGTGTTATAATCTTACACAATATAGGAAAACCTGAAACAAACAGCCTAAGTTCATGGATTGTTGACTCCACGTACTGTTGTCGACTTCCGAAGCCTTGTACGAAGCTTTCTGGAGTTTCGTGCGGTCTGTAAACATGCGTTATCGTTGCTCTGCACCGTGTGGACCCGGCTCGTGACATGGCATAGCCATTCAATAAGAACTCTCTCAGAACATTCCAATCACTCCAATCCACGGCAATGGGCATTCTCAAGCACTATGACTGTGGATGGGGTCCTGCAGGGATCTTTCTCGCATCATCTGACCGCCACCGCAGGTGCGGTCACAATGAGACCACAGCGACCATTCCTTGCTGCTTCCACTTCGTGCCCGCTATGCCACTGCCTTGCCATGATGCATGAGCTTGCGGCGGAAAGGACACACTGCTGTGGCTGCCTGGCAGCAGGACAGTTTGCTCGCGAAGGAAGGCAACCACTGCGAGGAGGGATACTGGAGAGGAAGGCCAGCGGCTGGCCGATGCATGCCAGCTGTCACTGACACCGTGGCCTGTCCCTCGGAACCGTCTCACTCAGACTGCTTGGGCATTGGCCTCTGCAAAGCGATGCAATCGGGACAGTCGCAAGCAGACATCTTCACGGAGGCTCCCGGCGTCCACCAGGGCCCGGGGGCACCAAAACGCGTCGCTCTCGGAACCTGTGCTTCGCGAAAGCAGACATCACCCTCCCGACACCACTCCAACAACCAGCAATGCAATTTGACAACCGAGGGCGGCGCCACTGCCTTGTGTGCAGCTGGTGGCCCTGCAGTCCCAGACAATGAGCACTCTTGGCCCTTGGCCCAAATCTTGACCATGCCCATCACCAGCTTTACCGGCAGGTCATTGTTGCTCCAGAGTTTCAGACTCGGTGCAACTGTGTATGTCCACCAGGCACATGACCAAGACACTCCAAACTCAAAACCTTGTTCAACCCAACTCCGCAACCTCACCGCCTTGACGATTTCCAGCCTACTATGCTGTAATGATGCCTCCAGGGGATTTGACGTTGACCACTCCGACCACTCGCTGACTTCACAATCGCGAGAGTCACAGGGCCTCTTGGCGAAACCAACGAATACTTGTGTTTGTGTCTCGTCTCACAGAAGATGTCAAAATTACCAAGGCAAAGAAGTCTGTTGAGCCTCAACTGGCACGTCTCTGTCTGGTGGATAACCCCCTGGCACCGAGGCTCATTCGGTGGAGGAAAAATGTCACTGGCATCTGACGGATTGGTTCGCACACGTAGAGTCCCTCAAATTCCCGATTCCCGAGGCGCTCACGTCACAGGGGTGGCCGCCCCGACTGGCCTGGTAGCTGTGCCAGAAACGAGACTGTTCTTCGTAAGAGACTTTACGCAAGCTGTTGCCATCCTTTGCCAATGCCTTGCTTGATCTCGATTCTTCAGTGAGCGGCAAGATGCATTCAAGATTTCATTCGACGTTGGCTTGGTGCATGCTGAAAGCTGCAGCACATCTACGTGCAGGCTGGCACCATCATGCAATGCGCGGCAGTTCGGTGAGCCTCGCGGACAACTCTCCGAAAGCGAGAGTATTGTCCTTCACCTGCCATTGGCATCGCTCACCCTTGCTTGCATCTTTCTGCCATCAACGGCAAAAGGCACAATGCTTTAGCACGCACAGCACTCGATGCAAGCGCTTATCCGCACAAACTCAAGACGAGCATTTCAAGGACTTCTGACGACAGGTGTCGCCTTACTGGATATACCGAAGTATCGGAGAAAAGACGTTGCAAAACCCGGCGTGGAAGGGGGCGCACCGCAGTCTGAGCTGCATGTGCTCCACTCCCGCCAATCGCTCATCATGCAGTCTTGCGGCGATGGGCCGGAGCCTCGCAGATGCGATTCCGAGCAGGGAAGCCAAGTGCCCACAAACGAAGCTTTCTGGCTCTGGTTGCTAGAGGCCACAGTATCTCCAATGCGTGCTGGAAAAAAGCCAGGAGCCGCGCTGCAAGGTCGCGTCTGCTTCATCTCGCCAACACATGGCGAACCTGATGCAGCACTGTAAAGCCATCCAGTGCAGACATTGACGAGCTCTGCCTCTGCGGGTGTTTTCCTGGCCAATAGTTCGCGAACCTGAAGACTTGGGAGTTTCCGAAAATTAGGGGTACCTGATTTTGAAGTTATGAAAAGGATCCTACTGTTTGGGGTGTTGTGTTAGGGTGCCCTATAATTTTCGGAAACTCCTACTTGCCAAGGTTCAGCCACACTCTTGCACATCACCCCTTGGCAGACTTGCATGCGAAGGTGTGTCGCGGGAGAAGGCATGGCATCCACGATCGTGGGTGCTCTGCTCTGCTGAAACGCCGAAGAGCCACAGCCCATGCCTGAAACCCTTGGTGTGTTTCGGGATGAGCCTGGCACCCTAGGCGACAGCCCTCCATGCAGCCACGGCTGTGGCACAAGGCCGCACTCAGACAAAACGAAAGGCCCAACTGAGGAATGATGAATCGACAAAGCTCGGCTCGGTGGGAAGAGCTTGCTGATGCGATACCACCATATGACGTTACATCTTTCTTGTTGACAAGGAACAACGAACCACATCTAGCAGACGATTCAAGTGCGCAACCCTTATAACTGCGTTGTCCTTGCCGCCTGTCCCTCAATCTCCGCAACATGGCATCAATCGTGAGTGCAGTCTCAGTGGAACCCGAACGGACAAAAGCAACCCCTGAGCGCGCCAACTGTTCAACTGCGCTTGAAAAACTTTGCGAAGCCATGAGCGCAATGACCACGTTTGCCGTAAGGCAGCTGCGAGTGGACTGGTCGTTTGGCGAGCTACATTGTGCCCATGCTGACCATGCCTTAGTCAGACGGCGAACTGAATATCAATGCAGAAGCGGTGGACCATGTCAGTTTGCCTCCCACCGACAGTCGACTTCATCCTTTGTGCACCTGTCGAGTCAGCGTGCACCCAGGCACTCTGCAACTCTCATGAGCCCTGTTCAGCCTCGAGTCAGGGCTTGCACGCGACTGTATCTTTGGACCAGCACAAGGCTTTCCACATTCGTTATTTGACACCTCAGCCCAAGCGGACAATGTTGCTTCATTGCTGCCTTCCGCTCTGAGGGACTCCCCCCTCTCGCTGCTGCCGTAGTGCCGCCACGCCCCGTTGTCTGAACTGGATCTGCGTGCAGCCTGCACGCTGCAGAAGAACACCAGCAGGGCTGCTGCAGACGTGTCCCAATGGCCTCCCGCATCGAACCATGAACCCCACTGCCCAAAGGCGCAGTCGATAGACCTCGGGTCAACTCGCCTTCTGAACTCCTCTTGTCCACTTGGTCCAACCTCTCCAAAAGCCGCAATGACCCAGGAGAAAAAGTTCGGCAGTTTAGCGAGTTCGTCAAAGACACGTTAAACAGTGAGGCACAGTGAGCCCGTCACCGTCGCGAAAGCACTCCTCAGGGTCCGGGCTCACAGCGTACGCACGATGGAAGCTGCGGGCAGATGTCCTGAGGCAATGCAAGCGCGAAGACTAAGCGGGGTGGAAAACAAGTGTGACACTGGTATCTGTCTCCACATGCGAAATAACTCTGGTTCTGCGGCTTGTCTAAGCGGGCTCAACAGGCACAACTTGTCATACTGAGCTCTGCTCCCATTGCTCATCGTAGCCGGAACAAGTATGTTGGGCGTACGTGAGACTCCGCACTGTCACATCCTGCAAGAACAAGCCAACGAAGCAAATCAATAACCTGCATAGGATCCAAATTGCAGGAGTTTGAGAACCATCTGAAGTCCTCACGGAAATCTTCAGCGAAAGGCCTCGGCTCAGTCGATTGTCTCATGCAGAATGTGTGTAGCACTACCGCTGGGCCTGGTCAGCTGAGATCCGCACGACTGCGCAGGGACTGCTTTTGGTCCTAGCAACAATGACCTCCGTATCAACCAGGATTCCGTCATGTCCGGCCCGCGATTCATCACTGTAAGAGGCCGGCCATAGCAGCAACCCCATTGCTGATGCTAACTTTGCAGTGGTCTTGGGCAGAAAGAAGCATTCCGAAGTCGCAGCCGTACCGCACGTGTGGTCAATCAATTATCTTTGTCGTCGTGGTGCTTGCTTCGTGTTGGCAAACCTCTCCCGCAATTCATCTCCGCCTATTGCCAAACAAATACAATCTTGTCCATAGGATCTCTTTCTCTGACAGCTCATCGCCTAAATTCCCATCGTCGGAAGCAAACCCGTGGAAACTAGAATTCGGGTCTACTTGCCAAATACGGGCCTAATCTGGGCTAACGCAGCATGGAATAGAGGGTATTATTGCCGCCTCAACATCCGCTCGGGTTCAAATCGCGCGCCTTCTGTTGCGAGTTGCAGAAAAACACAACATCCTCACACCGGCCTGGGTCGTCTGCGGCATAAGCAATTTCGAGATGTGGATTGGTTGGGCTTAGGTCCGACTCACACCAGCGGGTCTGTTGCCCCGATTCACCCGCTGTTTTGTGTGTGAGCTTGGTCTTTGAAGTTTTGAAGCCTGCGGCTAATTCGCATAGTGGCATTTTGCAACATGTACGTTTTTTGTTGGTACCCTGTGCCCGGACGTCTGACGGTACCTGATGCATTGTCCCTCAAGTTCTTGGTCCAACATCACTCGGCATCTCTTGTACAAGTAATGATATGATCTGGAGCTTTCGTGGTATAACCCTGACGCCACTCATCACCCCGCCTTGCGAACTGATCCTGAAGCTTTGCTGCGCCCACCTGTTCCGTCCTGATCCACTGCTCGAGGTGCGTTCATCAATTTCTATCTATTCTTGAATTCAATGCTGTCACTGCACACTCTTTGCCTGGTACCATCTGGTACCCTTATCTGTCTTACCTTACCATATTCTGCACCATGCCGCACCTTTCATGTGCACGTAAGTTGTCGGCGTCAAATTCACAGCTGCCCTCAGTTTAGCGGCTTTCAATCCAATGAAGGGCACCAATCCATGACCATGAAGCCTGGTAGCAGGCATTCTGGCGTGTTCTCGTGCAGCTTTCTCCCTCATCGCTATTGGGCAGGTTCGGCGTCGTCCAGCCAGGGCATTGTGGCTTCCATGTCGTCGTCAGAGTGGGGCTCTGAGCCTTTTCCCCGGTTTTGCTGTGCTCCGCAACCCACGTTGGCCGGCTCCTTGTGAATGCGCTGGTCTCCTCATCTGCGTATCTGTCTCCCCGCTCCGCTTGCGAGCCTGTCCGGGCTCTCCGTCTGGATTCGCTCTCTCTCTCTCTCTCTCTCCCTCTCCCTCTCTCTCTCTTCCAGGTAGGGAGAAAGGGGTATAGCGTCCAGACCCCCTTCCCCGTGCGAGCACGCACACATGCGGTCCTTGGCAGGGCTTCCCGACGCCGCGGTTCGCAGCGAAGGGCTCGGCTGGACAGAGGTTCAAAGGAAAAGAGGGTAGGTCATCGAGTTTCCCCCGCAAGTAAAACACCATGAAATCCCCTCCCCATCCTCCCCCCACGACAAGCAACTCGATGACCCGCCTCGTGGGGGCCAAACCGAAAGGCATGCCCCTCCTTGTAGCGGGAAATACATTCGTCGCCCGAAGAAGGAGTGGAATCGAATTTGAGGCCTTCGTCCCCCGAATTCACTTTGTCGGCATCTCAGTGGGTGCGTTAAAAAGAAACCAGGATTAGGGGCCCAACGAGCCCGCAAGTTGAGTGAGTTTGCCTGAGAAGGCTGAGAGTTGTGCCTCAGCCGTTTAAAGAGTTCGCACCCCTGAGGTATCGTCGACCAAATGAAAATTGTCCATGCCTTTGGTGCGGGGTCCCCTGTCGTAGGGTCCCCCGCCTCATCCAAAGGTGTCACTGGTAGGTAGGTAGGTAGGGTTCGACCTGCAGCAGTAGCCGCGGCGGGGGGCGACGCAAAGTGGGTAACTGGAGAAGGGGAAGGACATGGAAGGACGATGCACTCGCGGACGCGTAGAGGCGGGGGGCCCAGCTGAGCCGGACTCGAAACCGAGGCCTGGCATGTAATGGTAAGAATCGGGGTAGCGGCTACGGCTTCACGAGAAACGTACATTCTCGGAGCGAGACTATACGGCCTTGCGAGAAGCGGTGTCTGGAACGACGTGAGGAGCGATGCATACTGCGACAGAAAGAAGCGGAGCTACTGCCGTGCGCGGGTCGTTTACCCAGGTCCCCGATCTGGGAGCTAGAAGCGGGTCTGGAACGACTTGGGGAGCGCTGTGTGGTGGACGCGATGGAAGAAGCGGAGCTACGGCCGGGATTTAACAAACCGGGGAGAGAAGGGGGGACTGGGACGACATGAGGGGCGCTGCTTGGTGGACGAAATGGATTGAGGCGGAACTACGGCCTTACACGGGTCGTTTACCAAGACCCGCCACCTCGGGGTGGGAAGGGGGGTCTGGAACGACAGGTGGCCGAAATGGAATGAAGTGGAGCTACGGCCTGACGCAGGTCGTTTACCAAGACTAAGACCCGCCACCTCGGGGTGGGAAGGGGGGTCTGGGACGACATGAGGAGCTGCGTGGTGGACTAAATGGGAAGAAGCGGAACTACAGCCTTATGCGGGTCGTTTACCAAGACCCGCCACCTCGGGGTGGGAAGGGGGGTATGGAGCGACATGAGGACCTGCGTGGTGGCCGAAATTGAAAGAAGCGGAACTACGGCCATACGCGGGTCGCTTACCAAGACCCGCCACCTCGTGGGGTGGGAAGGTGGGTCTGGGACGACATGAGGGGCGCTGCTTGGTGGACGAAATGGATTGAGGCGGAACTACGGCCTTACACGGGTCGTTTACCAAGACCCGCCACCTCGGGGTGGGAAGGGGGGTCTGGAACGACAGGTGGCCGAAATGGAATGAAGTGGAGCTACGGCCTGACGCAGGTCGTTTACCAAGACTAAGACCCGCCACCTCGGGGGGGTCTGGGACGACATGAGGAGCTGCGTGGTGGACTAAATGGGAAGAAGCGGAACTACAGCCTTATGCGGGTCGTTTACCAAGACCCGCCACCTCGGGGTGGGAAGGGGGGTATGGAGCGACATGAGGACCTGCGTGGTGGCCGAAATTGAAAGAAGCGGAACTACGGCCATACGCGGGTCGTTTGCCAAGACCCGCCACCTCGGGGTGGGAAGGGAGGTCTGGAACGACATGAGGAGCTGCGTGGTGGAGGAAACGGAAAGAAGCGGAGCTACGGCCTTATACGCGGGCCGTTTACCAAGACCCGCCACCTCGGGGTGAGAAGAGGGGTCTGGAACGACATGAGGAGCTGCGTGGTGGACGAAATGGAATGAAGCGGAACGACGTCCATACGCAGGTCGTTTACCCAGATCCCCGATGTCGAAGCGAGCAGGGTCTGGAACGACAGGGGGAGTCCTTCACTATCCGCTCTCAAAGAGCGCTATAACACACGTCGAGGAAGAGGAGACAACACTAGGAAACCTACAGAAGTCGGTTACCCAGAACCCTGTGTGTGACTGGAGGGGGTGACTTGGTAGGCACGCGTCGAGGAGGTGCCGAACCTAAGGGGCCTGTTACTAAAGAATCGGATGCCCAGACTCCCAGGAACGGCGAGAGGGGCCGACTGGGATGACACAGAATTCTACTCGAGGGAGTGGATGCGAAGGTGAGATAACGCAAACACTCGTCGAGGAAGTGGAGGCGAACCTAAGTAACCTGCAGAGGTCGGTTGACCAGACCCCCGTGAGTCGGCGCGAGGGGGAGTGGGCTGCGCATGAGCATGTCAGGGAGCAGCGGTGATGAGGTCTTATACGGCCAAGGTTAGCGGTGAAGTTGTCCAGTGTAGGGTCCATGCTTGTGAGCAATGAGCCACACGTCCAACCCGTGGAGCGCGGAGAAGTGCCTGCGAAGCTCAGGTCGCAGCTGAAGTTGCGCAGTGAGGGAGGAAGGCCATCCGGTAGGCAATCGAGGCGGTCAACGAAGGCCCTTGCGACCAGCAGGTGATCATGTCCGCCAGCTCGGTGGTGATGCGAGGGAAGAGAGGCATACCGGATTGCGACAAAGGAGCGAAAGGCAGAATGAATACACGCAAGTAGGTAGACACTACATGTGAGCGCATGGCGGAAACTAGGGAGGCGGCTGAACGGATGGATGAGCGCGGACTGGCAAGAAGATGGGCGAGGAGGCCTGGAATTTAAGGAGCCAATGGAGGGGGCACTGTCACCCCGCCGCAGCTGACGATACAAGGTGTGGGTGCTCATCGGGCCTGGAAGGCAGCCCTTAGTGCCGCCTAGGGACCGGTCAGGGCCCCCGGGCATCTTGCCCACCCGAAGTTTTTTCAGGTTTAAGGGGCATGAAAATCGAGCGTATCATCAACTGACTAAATCCATAAAGTGTGCGATAGCGAACGCATAATGGTCGTACGCTCTCCACGGACACGTGCACGGTCGCCAAAATTCTCCCCCGCTGCTTGTTCAGACATCAACAGCAAAATACAACAACAATATAATGCGTAGAAGAATCGCAGCATTGGGAATTTTGGTCCCCCAGTATCGGCTTCCCAAGGAACTAGCCGTTGCAGCAAATTTGGGATGCTCCCCCGTCGCACTTCAGAAGGCTGGATGATCGACAGTAGACTTCCCGCTTACTGACAGCATTCGTAGCAATCGGGGCACAGTTGATCCCCCGTGCACAGAGAGAACTATGTCATGTAAAGTATCAATAGAGCAACCTCTGAATCCTACAAGGTTGGATCAACTGTTCGCATGCTACTTTGGTTTGCACACTCGGCGACATCTACCTAATTTTCCCCGAAAAGCCTACGTGGAAGTACGAAAGAAACCCTCTCAACATTCGCAAAGACTCGCCTAAGTGCGAAGTCCCCCAGGCCATTTTTTGCACAAGCATCAGTAAAAGGTCTTGGAAAACGTGAACATATACTAGCTAGGAGGACTTCTCGCAAATCTACTTGGGAGTTGACTCGCCGACAACAAATAAACGAGCAATCATCCTACAAGACGACAGTAGCAACATGCATAGACCAGGATCGTAATTTGTTCACGAGGCTCCCTCGACATCTACCTTCGCAAAGGAAAGGGCAGCAGGCTGTAGCGACTGATCGGTTTGCTGAGCACGACAAGGCTAGAACCAATAACAAAGGTAACATGATCACATTTCTCCGATCCTCGCTTACACACTCGGAAGGCCTCAAAGTTGGAACGGGGTGGAATCTCGGCATCAACAACCGATCCTGAACTACAGAGACATTAGCTAACCTTCGAGCAAACGAAAAGGTGATTTCCGCCTGTTCTTGACTTTGCAGTGTGACTTGTAGCACTGTTTCATCGCACGCCTAGCCTAGTCAGGAACCTAGCTCACTCCCCGGGTCATGGAACAAGTATGGAAAGGAGGTCATCAAGGCTGGACGGCTTTCATCATATCCCTAGCGGATTTGTAAACCCGCTGTTTGGGGCGCAGTTCCCCCGCACATGGCTCCCTCACTCACTTGTTGTCAAACTGGACCATGTCGTCCGTATAGTTGGGAGGACCAACTGGGGAAGACCATTTGGTGGCGAAGACTGCTTGGATTGTCATCGTCATTTTTGGGTCTCAGCCTCGTGGTTAGAGAATGTCATTTCGCACCATTTGAAAAACAATTTTGGACCCTGCAAAAACAAATGATCGTTTCATTGCTGTTCTTTGGATATCTTGCTGCTTATGGGGCTGGCCATGCTTAACATATTCTGACTCTTTTTGGGTATTGAATCAGTTTGCGAACTTGTCCGCTGAGACAGAGTGGTACGGTTGTCTTGGGGGGCCAAAACATTGAGCAACGACTTGGAGCCGACCTGAACTCCATCGATTGCCAAACTCAGCCAGTGAGCCTCCCCGAAGCGAGCTCTGGCTTCCTGAGCATAGGCATACCTCTCCAGTGGGATGGTAAGATTGCCTCGTTGTTTGCCTTCAGCTCCTTCCTGCGAAGCTAGGACACTGGAGGCTCATCTGAGGTGCTGCTTCTTTGTCTGTTCCAGCACTGCAGCTTTCTGTGATCCACCGAGAATCACAGAGGCGACTGAAGCTCAGAGCAAACCAAAAAAAAACCTTCCCTCGCTGCCTTCTCCCACTTACAGCAGTAGCACCAAGGATAGCAGCTAGCAAACGAAGCCACAGAGAGCATCATCTCTTCGGCCCGGCTTCGCTGCAGTCCTGAAATTAAAACACACCCGGCCTCAAGGGCTGCAGAGCTCTGGTCTCCTGCCAAATGTCGGACATCCTGCTGCCTTCCACGAGATCGGCGAAAGCCTGGAGCAAAAGAGCCACAGCTTCCCGCAGGCTCTCTCGTTTGGCTGCGGAAATGTTCGGACTGACCTCCTTACGGCAGCACAGCAGGCCCTTAGTGGCCCCCTCATGGCCTTCCAGTGCCTACGCCCGTCAAACTGCTTGATATTACAGAAAGTGTTCTTGCAAGACGGAGTATCTCCACGCAGCCGGTCCAGATCCGACCAGGCAGGACGGGACACCATGACTTCTCTTTGGCCATAACAATGAAACTTCTGGTGTTGTCTAACGTGGTCCAATCGGCTGGATTAGCAACCACACTTCGGATCGTGCCAGCTCACGCCAGCAAGTGGGCCTTGTCCTCGGGCAAGTTTTGGTGGCTTGCACAGGACGCCAGATCTCCGCCTCAGAGCAGCATCGTAGCCGCATGGCTCTGTCCGGAAAGCTGCAGATGCCAAATCCAAACTGATCAACATTAACGCGCAGTGATCCAGCGGTTAGCCGAGAAGGCAGAGATAGCGCAAGTGGTCCATGTGTTTCTGCGGTCCTGGGGAGCTGACTGCCAAGGCCCTAGCGTATCTCTATGTGCTACCCGGAACGCTTCTATGCTAGGAAGTCACACGGTGAAGGGCCCATGCGGAGATCATTAGGCGGAACTTTGCTGATGTTCCCATGGGCCCGCTGCTTGGCTTGGACTCCTTCCACCGTCCTAGTTTGCCATGGCCACACTGTCGCAGTGCTCAGACAGCTCCATGAGTTACGTGGCGACGCAACTTCCATAGCTTCCATGCGTCCAATAATTTCCAAGTTGCGATGCAACTCGGCGCCAAATTCGCGCACCATTGTTCAGCTGGACCTGAGCTTGTCGTTTGCTGTCGCTTCCGTGTTCCATGGGGCAAAGAGTGGTCCGACTCGGAGACAGAACGCATGGCTGACCTGCAATCCGCGCTCATCAAGTTGCAAATCTGGTCTTTTGCGTGTCTGGCTCTGTGGGGCACACCGTACTTCTCCATCGAGCCTGAGTCAGCGAATAACGCGCGGATCTGCTGGTGGCGGCGCTTGCCTGCACAGGTGAGTGGCCGCAGCTCCCGCCTCTACGCGACGCTTGCCTGCACAGGTGAGCGTTTGCCTGGGCCTGCCCTAAACCTTAAACCCTAAATTCAATTCCCTAAACCGAAACCCTGAACCTAAACCTTAAATTCAAAACCTTAAACCTAAACCCTAAACCTAAACCCTAAATTCAAAACCTTCAACCTAAACCCCAAACCTAAACCCTATACTCAAAACCCGAAACCTAAACCCTAAATTCAAAACCCGAAACCTAAACCCAATATTCAAAACCCACTACAAGGCACTACAAGGCCGTGGGACAAACGAAGGCTTCAGGCACTCACGCATTGGCATTCCGCAGCTTCTGCTTGCACCAAAATAAAAAAATCTGACTTTTCATTGCATCAAAATAAAAACATCTGACTGCTTTCCGAGTTGATCTCGCCGCAAAGCGCCATCCAAGTACTTATTACAAGCGTGAAAACAACTTCGTTGGCACACTTCCGCATGCGACATGAAAGCACTACAAGGCACTACAAGGCCGTGGGACAAACGAAGGCTTCAGGCACTCACGCCTTGGCATTCCGCAGCTTCTGCTTGCACCAAAATAAAAAAATCTGACTTTTCATTGCATCAAAATAAAAACATCTGACTGCTTTCCGAGTTGATCTCGCCGCAAAGCGCCATCCAAGTACTTATTACAAGCGTGAAAACAACTTCGTTGGCAAACTTCCGCATGCGACATGAAAGCACTACAAGGCACTACAAGGCCGTGGGACAAACGAAGGCTTCAGGCACTCACGCCTTGGCATTCCGCAGCTTCTGCTTGCACCAAAATAAAAAAATCTGACTTTTCATTGCATCAAAATAAAAACATCTGACTGCTTTCCGAGTTGATCTCGCCGCAAAGCGCCATCCAAGTACTTATTACAAGCGTGAAAACAACTTCGTTGGCAAACTTCCGCATGCGACATGAAAGCACTACAAGGCACTACAAGGCCGTGGGACAAACGAAGGCTTCAGGCACTCACGCCTTGGCATTCCGCAGCTTCTGCTTGCACCAAAATAAAAAAATCTGACTTTTCATTGCATCAAAATAAAAACATCTGACTGCTTTCCGAGTTGATCTCGCCGCAAAGCGCCATCCAAGTACTTACGACATTGACCCAGCCCAATAACACAGCGTTCCAAATCATCCCGCAGCCGTAAACTAGGGTATCAAATTCCGCACTTTCTCCTATCCGTCAAAGCACATGTCCAAAATCATTCAACACACAAAACAATCGGCTCCGAACAGACACTTTCGGACCGATCTGCTCTTAAAGCAGGCGCAGGTGGAACATCTTTTGTGCGGGCCGCGAAGCGGGAGTCAGCTGTGGTAGGATCAAGGCGAAGGAGTACGCATTTTTTTGCGAAACTCGTCGGTTCGCCTGTCCCGCCGTGGACGCCTGGCTTTGAGAGTCTTGGGGCCCCTTGCAATGGGGTGGAGATTCAAGCCGCCTAACACGGATTTGTAAAAGAAAGCCTGCTCGCTGCAGCTACTGTGCACAAAATGTGGATGTTCATCCACGACACGGCCCGTGCTAAGCACATACATCACAGTGTACTTGTACAACAATTTTTTATGCATGGAAAAGGACCACTGCCTTGGGTTTCCCAAAGCAGTGCGAAAAGCAGCTTCACCATCTTCATACAAAGAACAAAGTGCCAAGTCCAACCGCTGCACCATGTCCGTTTTCTTGTTCTTGGCATACTCCAGTTTGTACTTTGGCATAACGATGACTGAAGTAATGTCCACCGTCCGACAGTCCACCCTGATGCGGCCCGCAGTCTCGTACTTGAGAAAGGTGTTTGCGTCACCTTGCAGCATACACTACTTCACTGTTTTAACCAAGCACCAACACTGCTTTTGGGAACACTACACTCACTACACATGCCGCATGCCTTCCTTATCTCGCCACTGCTGCATCAAGTCCAGTCCAATGTGAGCCGGTGGGATTGGATTCCTTCTTCATCATCTTGCTCGGACTTTAACCTTTTCGCACTGTACGCAAGTGACTCAGGAGGCTCCTCGATTTGAAAGCATGCTTTGGCATACTGTCCTCCGCGCACCAGAGTCTGCAGGGTCACTGCTGTTTCACGCACCAATTGGCTGACATCCTGGTGTCGGAAGCCTTTCTTGAAAAGACCTTTGATCGAACGCCAAGCCCGCTCTTGGGAATTCGACACATAAGTACCGTAACCCGGGCACACTTGACCGAGACCACTCTGCCAATCTGCGCTCCACCACAAGCCTTTCTTCTGCAAGACCCACTTCTCCAAGTAATCCGCGAATTTCTCCTCAAGCAAACCTACAAGCTCCGCTGCGCTACCCCAAGGCAGCTTTCCCAGCAGCAGCCTTCTGGTCTATCAACCCAGTGCTATCAAGATCGAAAAACATAGTCTATAACGCCAGCTCAAAAGATCGAAGAAACTAGTCGATCAACCCACCTACCAAGATCGAAGAAAATAGTCTATGAAGCGAGCTCAGGAATCCACTTTACACACACACACACAAACTGCGCTGTCCTGATTCCAGTCTTCGGGGTCACGCAGCCTTCGCAACGTGTCTTCCCAGATGACATGGAACTGTAATGGATGTGCGATTTTCGCGCTGAACTGAATGATTTCCGTTATTTCCAATGTCAACTCTGAGTCAACTTTCTTCTTGCTCCCGGTGCGCTTGACGTCTTTCTTTATGTGTTCTAAGTCCCGGTGCAAAGTAGCGTCTGGAAAGCATGCACTTGTGGCATTGATGGCACCGCTTGCACCATCCATGACCACATTCGTCACCAGTTTCTGCCAATCCAAACCCGAAGCTTCCAATAGCTTCTGGAAAGATCGACATAAGAGGGCATAACACGGTTCGTCTTCCTTGTCACACACAGCACAAACTACCGGCCAGAATCGATTGCGCACCACTCCGCCAACCTGGTGCAAGATGACCAGCCCGAGGCTAGTTAACACAAGATCCTGCACATTGGTCTTGAATGTGGCATCCATGACGAGCACACACCGATCCTGTGTGCGAAGGTAGGCAATTACGGCGTCCAAATTCCCTTGCTCGTAGAACAAGACCCGAACCGTTTCTTCTGAAACCAGAGGTGTCTCTTCCGTGTGAAGCACCACGACAGGCGAGGGTGGGTTTTGGCAAAAAGCTGCAAATGTGGAAACGAACTTGCCGTCATAGGATTTGCCCTCTTCCAAATGTCGGTGTCTGACACCATCTAAAGCTCGATCACTTGGAATGTGTTCCGCCGGAATTCCCAGCTCTGTCATAGCCTTCTTCGCCTGTTTTGCTGGAAGGTGGTGCTTATTCAGATGCTGCTCGACCTCTGCAATGACCTTCCCGTCGTGCTTGCGACCCTCCCGAACAGATCTTTCAACACGCAAGTAAAAAACTTCCTCATCCAAATCAAGCAAGTCTGGTGGAAGTGCAGAACCTTAGCACTCTCGGACATCGCTTCACAAGAATTTTGAAACCGATTTCCCAAACAACAACAAAGCTATTTTGCCAAACTGCCTTCTTCTTTGTTGTTCACCAAGGAAAACCGGAACTTCATGGAGCATGCTTCGTGCCTGTGACAGTAACCAATCTGCGTCGTCTTCTTCTTCAATTGAGAAGACACGAAGCGAAGCTTGGCTTCCTTTTCCTTTTCGCTCCACCTCTTACAGCAATCCAACAATCCTTCGCGTGGTTGTACTGGCAGCAACGAATCGAAGTACCGAACTTGCTCTTGTTTTGGAGGCATGGCGGATTGACTCACTGCGCTTTCCGTCTTAAAAAGGCTGAGTCATGTCAAGCCACCAAAGAGCATGTCATGCCACATTCCCGACATCCATGTCTTGATCTTCAGTCCCAGCACGTTGTAAGGAAGTTCACTAACTTTTGCTTTCATCACGATCACTTGATGTCGGTTGAAACAAAGAAGAAGGACAACAACAACAAGAACAATAGCAACCACAACAACAAAGCAATTCAACAAATGTAGCCAAAACAGGAAAGTTTTTGGAAATCCAACACAGCAAGAACTTTGTGAAAGTGAAACCAGTTCATGGAGTCCCATCCTTTGAAAGAGCACTGTTTTAACCCCTTGTGCACGGACTCTGGCAATAAAACCCGAAAACTGGAAAAGTTTGGCAAAATTTTGGTTCTTTAATCTGCACAATTTTTCTGCGGACAGTGCTTCGGAAAGAAATTTACATGGAAGCCTATTTAGTTTGTCTATTGCTCCAAGTCTCTTCATTTCACGTTGTGTCTGGCTCCGGCAAAATAAAGTTCCAGTTCAGAGTGTTAGATGTCCGTCTTGAGTGGACTTATTACAGGATGGACACCTTCAATCCTGGCTTCTCAGACCATAAGACCGAAGCATTCTAAAGTTCGACTCCAAGTCTCTTGATTTTCTGTTGGCAATCTTTCAAAACAAAGTCTCAGTTCAGAGTGAAACCGTGCATTTTGCACATTTGGTCCGTGTATTGGCTCTAAATCTCTGCCCTGGCAACGCTTTCACCATCGGCTCCAAGTCTTTTCCGTTGTGCGTGGACTTCGAACAAGAATTCAACTGCAAAACTTCCAAATTGCGAATTTCTGGAACCAAAAACGAAGCAAAAAATTCGTGTTCAAAAAAATAGAAAGGAAGAGGGAAACAAAAAGCAAAACAGAAACTGAGAGCACAGGAGGATAGACCCCACCCCTTTGACAAAGGGAAGCTTAAGCCCCTTTTAAGCCCCTTTAAAGCCCCCTTTAAAGGGGTCTTCCCTAAGGGAGGGGAGCGGAGGCAAAGAGTCGAAGCCTAAAGCTCCCTTTAAGTCCCCTTTTAAGCAAAATTCCTC
Organism: Symbiodinium sp. CCMP2592; assembly: GCA_905221615.1. NCBI lineage: Eukaryota > Dinophyceae > Suessiales > Symbiodiniaceae > Symbiodinium > Symbiodinium sp. CCMP2592. The sequence continues at coordinate 207,316 of CAJNDT010000396.1, forward strand.
AACTTTGCTAAACAAAGGAAGAATGACATGCAACTGTCCTACCTTCTGTAATTGTGTTTTGTTTCATTAAGTTTGCTTTTCTCATTTTATTTATTTTCTTTGCAAAACCTCCCCACAAAGTGTCTGTGCGTGTGTGATTGCGTGGGAGGCTTAAAGGGAAGCCTTGAAGGGGGGCTTAAAAACTAGTTGGCTGCCGGGCCGGCGGTGCCTCTTTCCGTGTTGCTCTGTCTGGAAGTTTCAAAGGGGGGCTTTAAGGGGGCTTAAGGGGGAGGCTTTGAAGGGGGCTTGAAGAGGGCTTGAAGGGGGAGATGAAAAAGGGTTTTTTTGAAGCCTTCAAAGTCTGGGTGCTACATTGTATTTTCTTTGCAAAACGCCCGAAAAAGCAATTTAGTCTGCTTTTCTTATTTTTTCTTCGCAAAAACTCCCATTAAACGATTTTGTGTGTCTTCTTGTTTTGTGTGTGTGTGTGTGTGATTGCGTGGGACTTTGAAGAGGCTCAATTTGAAATTCCGACCCCTTGAAATGGCCATGTCTTACCAGATTGTCTGTTGCAATGTTTGGACTGCGAAGCCATGCCCAGTGTCCAGCTGTTACTCACTCCACTCTTTGCGGTGCACTTTGCGTGGAGTCCTTGCGATACCCGTATGGAAAGCTGGGCTGGGCTGCTGTGTCACCTTCGATTGCCGTGTTGGATGTCCTTTAGACGCCGTGGACCCGCAATAACCACATGTTCAATTGATTTGTGTGACCTCCTCAGGTTCCCAGTTGTTGATTTGAAGCACTGACACTTGCTTTGGAAAATCTTGCACAGTCTTGTTTTGCATGTCATGTGAGTACGATTTGTTTTTGGCATCGTGAAAGCTTGGAACGAAAACCATTTCGCATGTTTTCGAAACTCGTGCCCGAACCTCAAAGTGAGCTTTGCGGACGCTTGGTTTGTGAAGAGTCTCTCAAGCCTGTTTGCTTTCGCCAGAGCTACAGCGTGATACCTAAGAGGCATCAGGAGCCAGTTCTAGTGTTTAGAGAGCTGAAGCCCAAGTTCGCTGTTAGTGCTCACGAGCTGTGAAGTGTTTGAAGTCCAGAGAGCTGTGTACTGCTTGACTAAGTGTGGAGCGTGCCCGCTCTGTCTGAGTGCTGTGTGCGAGAGGCCCAGAGGCCCCGAAGGTTCCCTAGAGGTCCCTCGGAAACTAACGTGGTAGCGGAGCTTCGTGCTCCAGAGCCATGGCAAGCCATGGCCCAGGTGGTGCAGGAGGGACACCCACACCCACCCCCACCCCACACCCACCCCACCCCCACCCCCACCCACACACCCACCCCCACACCCACCCACCCACCCGCCCACCCACCCACCCACACACCCACACACCCACCCACACACCCACACACCACTCACACACCCACACTGATGGATTCGGCCAAGAGTACGAGTGCAAGAGGAAAAAAGAGAGGCATGTTGTTGTTGTTGCAAAAGCTTGTCAGATTGCGGCAACCGTACAAATTGTTTGTCTAATCTGGACACCACAGGGGGCCTGTCCTCAAACTAATCTTGGCACCACAGGGGGCTGCCGAAAAGTGTGCAGGTACATGACTGAGCGTCCTCAATCACTTCCCTTCCAGTGACCTAGCTTCGTTGGATCAGGTCAGTCACTGGAAGCCTGATCCCCCTGCAACAGTTGATTTGGTAAATGTCCAATGTCTGATTATGTTGAAAAGCAAAATTTCAAACAGTGTAGGAGTGACCCTCTGCTCCCATGTGCTAGGGAGGTTCACACACACACAGCCCCAAATGGGGCGTACATGCTTCAAGTAGAGTGAAAGGTCTGATGCACGGCAATAGGAGTGAATGGCGCACTTTTCTCGCTGTCAATAGCGATCAGGTGATTGTCGTATTTCCTGATCCGAACAGGTTCTAACAAAAAGCACCGGCATCAACGTGGCTAATGTGGTGACTGAATCCCAATCGTGTAGTCGTCGTCGGTTTTGTTCGAAGAAGAAAGTTGGGATTTCAGGAGTTCTGCCGGTGATCTCCTTGATGCGGTAGGAGAAGATCTTGCGTGCTTGGAGAACGTTGTCGCCCAGACAAAGCACCACGTGTAAGAACATGTGCTTGTCTCTGGTGATGCGGTCGGGTGGAATTTCAACAGTCATCCGAAAACATTGTCCTGCCATGGAGTACCATGGAAGGCCGACCTCGGCAGCCTTTCGCTTTGTCATATTTTTGCTGCTACCAACCGACAAAAGCTTGAACAAGGAATGCAAATCAACATGGACATGATGTGTGCTCTGGTAAAACAACAAAGCGGTGTCGTCCTGACACTCGCATGCGCAGGCTTTTTTGTCACGCTTAGCGGATCTTGCAGCCCTAATCCGTCCTGAGAATTAGGGTCCAACAGCGAGTCTGTTGGGACAGTCACTCATGATCTTGAAATGGCAGCGACACCTGAATCCTGCACGTACCAGCATTTTTGCACAAGCGGTTTTGGACCGCTTGTGCTGAATAGTAGGATGCACAATATCGTAAGGTGCAATCGAGTCAGAAGACCAAGGATCTCGAGATGGAGACCGGTGTGGGTCCTCAGCCAGGTGTGACGTTGCCGTAGGTGACGCTGATGATGTTGAATGCGAAGAGCGTATCCTCTTTCGTCTTGTAGTATGTGGATGTTGGCGTCGTTGTTGTGTTGTGGATTGGGATGGTGGTGAGATGTTGCGTGTTTGCTTTGTTTTCTTGACTGTTTTGTCCTTTTTGTCTTTGTTGTCTTTCTTCTTTTTTGTCCTCGTTGTGTGCTTTGTCTTTTGCTTGTGTGTGTGGCTGACTGCATGGGAGGAACTGGTGGTGTCGTCCTTCCGCAAGAAGGCATCAATCTCTTCGGATCCCCATATGCTGCTGTCGTCATCCTCGTCCATTTGTGCGCAAAACTGTCCTAATGTGTTTCAGCAACTGTAGGTTAGAGAAATGGCTGCGGAGTCACAACTGCATTGATGCATGTGCAAACGTAGATCTTCAGAAGAGAGAGAAAGGCACACAGAGACATCAATCAGTTGACCGCGCAGACCTGCATGAACTTTCGACATGATGCTCTTAATGTTGAACCTCATCAGATGTGATGGAGTTCGCAGCACAGCTTTGCTGTGTGATTGTTGGCTGCCGGGGGCAGCAAATGTGCATCTAATTGTCAACTCAGCAATGCTGCTCACGGAGTTCTTGATCTCTTTCGTTTGTTGGATGTAGGAGTTGATGTAGTAGATACTGTCTCCTTTTGGGTAGGAGGCGTTGATGTCGGACGCTGATCAGGCTGCTCCGAATGCTTTCGTATCCACTCTTGAGATGCGATAAAGTACTCTCGCCACCATGAAGAGCCGTTAGTGGCCCAATGCCATCTCCATTGTGATGCCGTCGGAGATCGCGATCTGGTGCGTTGTTCCATGATGCTAACACAACTGGTTGTTTTTCAAATGCTGCGGGAAATAATGCATCAATCGCTGCATAACACCTATATGAAGTGAGTGCACTGACTGTGACAATTGGCGAAAACGACTGTCATTGTTTTCACCGTCCGCTGCAATGTGCCCGATGACGGGTATGAACATGGTTGATCACCTATTGCTGCGAAGCTTCGAGTCGTTCAACTCGTTGCTTTAGCTCTGTGATCTGCCGAGTTGTTTGAAGAATAAACTCGGCTAATTGGTCGCGTAGCGCCCCGTCACTGAATGTGGAAGGTTCACTTCCAGTTTCAGAATCATAGTCCCGCTGCTGTGTCAAAATCTCCATGATGGCCTCAGAGAGAGCTTCCCGTCGTGCCTCATCTATGGGCGGTGAAGCTGTAGTCGCTGTGTTTGTCGGAAAAGATGCTTCGCTCATGGCTCTGTGTCGGGATTCTAAAGGTGTCACTCTGAGGCACAAAACTTCAGAAGGCAAAGTTATGGTGCATATCCGCAGGCAACATGTGTTCAAATGCAAGATATGTGCACTACCTGGCTCTTTTTATACCAGCGGATTCAACAGCACATTCAGGACCAGTCTGGTGTGTTTTGCCTCATAAGGCTCTCGAGAATATCAAGTTGCTGTTTGCACGATGCCATAATAGCAGTGGTGGCTTCGTGTTGAGTAGTCAACACCGTTGTGGCCTGCTGTATCAAGCGTTCGAGCTTGGCATTCGATTCAAGCAACGAATTGTGAAACTGTGTTAGTAACTCAATAATCTCAGCCGATGAATCTGGACCAGAATGAGGCGGAGGTGGAAATGGCGGAGTCGCCGGTGCAGCCACTGCTACATCCTGCTGTTCTTGCGGATCTTGGTGTTGCTCTTGGTAATCCTGGAAATCTTCGTCTTCTGCAACACGTAGAAACTGAGAGCGTAAAGGCGCCGGCTGTTGAGTGTGGCTGCCAATAGCAGGCTGCTCGTTGCGGCGTCTGCTGTGCTTGGAGATGGATGGCCGAGGGCGGCCGCTCAGCGCTTTATGGCTCGGCTGCAATCTGCCAGTCATGGCACTTTTATACATGATGATGCCTCAGTTCGTCTCTGTAAATGGCTGCGGGAAACACTGTGTTGGGACAAGGTGCCTCACATGTTGCACAGTTGCAGGGCTCTGGACGCACGCACTGCAATTTGGCAAAATGTTTTGCTTACAGCTGTTGGTCAGTGTAGCCGGCCGCGATGTACAGATCGCGCATGGCTCGAATGGCTGATGTAGCCTCGCTGCATGGTGTTGTCACTCTGCGTACCATGCGTGTGCGGGCCTGAAAACTGCTGCGAAGTGTTGCAACAGAGGTCGCCGACTGTGGGTGTAAAATGTCCGCCTTGTGCAAAGTGCAGTGATGCGTAAGGCTGCTGTGCTGAGGGTTTATGGCGAAACCCAGGAAAATGTTGGCCGGTTCAGTTTCAAGCTGAATTGGTGGTTTGTAGAAAGATGCGTCAGTAAGTTGTGCAAAAGGAGGCAGTCGGGTCATCTGTGCAGGCAGTAGAAGGACGCGGTTGTCGACGTACCTAGTAGCAAAAAAGTAAGCTTGATCCTGCTTGTTGTGGTCTGGAAAATGCTTGTGGTTCGTGAAAAGTTGCCTGTATGTGTGATGCCAACACTGCTCTTCTACAGCAACCACGATGTTGCATAAAGCTGGGCTGCAGGGCGAGCCCATAGGTGCTCCACGAAATTGCTCAATGAGTGATGTACCGACAGTGAAATAGTTGAGCCTGAGCACTGCAATGATGAGTTGTGGTATGTGTTGTAATTGTATGCAAAGTTTGTTGCCGGAGGAGGCTTCCTGCTGCTTTTGTCTGCTTTTACCTCTGTGGACTCGATGTGTGGGGTCTTTCTGTGAGTGGTCAATGAAGAATTTGGAAGAGTGTAGTGGGTTCTTCTCTCTGTACCATCGAACCATGATGCTGTATGCTGAAAGAAACCGGCTTTGATCGACCGATGTAAAGAAGCCAGCTAAATCCTGATTGTACAGGATGTAATCTGTTGAATCTTGCAGTTTCCTGCGCTGATGCAAAAAGAGCGCTGTTTGTTTGAGCTGTGTTATCCCGTCTCCTTGGTGAAAGGAGTTTGGGCATGCTTGAAGGGTCATCAGCTGCAGTACATCTGCTAAGGCTTCCCATAATTTCCTGCCCATGGTGTCGATGAACGCCACTATAGGACGTCCTTTCGTGAATTGCTTCTTTCTTTTCGGTAAAATGTAGGCACGTGGGATGCGTCCCCACTGTGGAAACGCCCATGTGTAAGCTGGTAGAAGACTGCGGATGTCTGTGTAGACATCGAAGTGGTGTTGTAGAGGTTGGCGCTGCGACATCCGAAAAATCTCTTTGTCTAAAAAAGTGTTGTGTATGGCAGTGTGGTATAGTGCTGGGCAGTACCACATGAGTCGGTTTGGGAAGTGATCTTCGCAATGGATGATGCCCGTTGGTATTTTGTGTTGGACTTGCTTGATCATCTTGACCTGTAGTATGTTGTTTTGAATGCAGTGGGTATTGTGTTGTAGTATTTGCTCTGACGCAAATTGCTTTGCAGTTTGGTGGTTGTGGGGTAGTCCATAGTGTCGATGCCATGTGCGTATGGCTCGGCACAATTGTGACGCCAACTGTGTGGGCTTCTGAAGGCAATTGCTTTTGCCGGAGTATGCCAAGAACTGGTGTTGTGGTTGTAGTTCTGCAAGTTGGATAGCGATGTGATTGTGGAAAATGTGCTCCTGGGGTACTTGTGACTGTAATGGTGAGCATGTGCAGGGTGGTGGTGTATCAGGGTGCCATGTGGTGTGGGCATCGCGCCAATTGTGTAGGATTTGTTGCATAGGTGGGTGCTTCTTGTACACCGGTTTCGTGCTGGGTAGTTGGAATGGTGGAATGTGTTGTTTGTTGCTTGTTAAACAAGAGCGCAAAAATTGTCGTAGGTGTTGGGTGAATGTGGGGTGTAAGAGTGGCTGTAGGTAAATGGGTTTTGTGACAGGAGGTGGTTTTAGTCGTCGCTTCTTAAAAACGGTGTTGAGAGCTTTGTGAGCGTGTCTGCGGTCGCGTCGTGGTAAGTTGTTTGAGAGTTTGTGTAAAGCGTAAACGGTGGCTGCTGGTGTGTCGGAGCAAAGCAGTTGTTTTGTTGTGTCGAATCTGGTGCGAGTGTTGGAAGTAAGATGTGAGACTGTGGTCCATGCCTGTTTCCTGGTTTTGAATAAGGGGGAATTGCTGAAGCTTCGAATGGAGTGGTGTAGTTTGCCTCGGCGCTGCTTCGCCCATAAGGTGGCTGTGCCGTTGTGCTTGTTGTTGGCTGCTTTGGTGAAGCCGGAGAAAGCTCCTTTCATGTGTGATGTGATGTAAGGAAAGTTGAGCTTGGATTGGTGATGCTGTATAAGAGTGTTCTCCGTGGCTTCCAATTGCTCTGTGGGTATGTTGGCTTGTAGTACAATTGGTGTATATTGGTGGTAGCATTTGTGTTTAAGCCACCATCGTAAGGCAAGTTCGGCTTGTACAATCTTGTGTTGTTGAAGTTGCTTGAATTTTCGATTGCGTGTGCCCTCTCGTTGTGTGAGAGAGTGACTGGTGCTGCCGATGTAGACGTAGCCACGAAAAGGTTGTTGTGTGGTGACTCTGCAATATACCACCTGTGGCTGACGAAAGAAAGAGAGTGTGTACGATGGAAAAGAAATGTTTGAATGTGCGAAAAGTCTCTGTAGGTTGGAGAAGTGTCCTTCCTCATGCTTGAGGTAGAAATGCTGTGTACGAAGTAACAAGGTCAAGCCTTGAAGCCAAAGTATGATTTGGTGGAATTGTGTAGAGACTGGTTCTGCCAATGGTGCGACAAATTGTAAGATGGATCTGCCTTGATCCAGAATGCGTATGATGTTCTTGAATTGCTTTTGTCGGAAAATTGTTGTGTGATCCAGTGTCTGCCGGTGTTGAATCAAGTACTGCCTGAGTCACTCTGTCATCTGACTGATGATAGCGACAAGTTTGATCAGTGCTGGGGAGCCAAATTTGTCGATGGCTTTGGGCGGGACACCCCAGGCGACTGCAGCGGTCTGCAGTGTCTGTTCTTGTGAGTTGCTGAGTGAAGGGAATTCCAGAGCAACAATGTCAAGGTACTTTTTTACCTGTGTTTTTTGTTTGTCGCTGATGCCTTTGATGGCACCAAACCATCTGGTGATGCCGGATTCAGAGTGAACGCCAGTGAAATGCTCCTGAAACCAAACACTGGCTTTTGTAGGCTGCTGAAAGATGCGCTGGGGATCCATCTTGGGATCGAGGGGTGCCGCCTTCGTTGGTGTGAGAGTTGACTGCTTCTGTCGCTTGGCGCCCAGAAGGGATCGTCCCGGAAAATGCATACCTGTGGTGGATGACGATGCTGGGGAAGCATGTAGCGCGTTGGTATCTTGTTCTGCAACTGTTGTTGTGGAAGGGGAAAGGCTACCAGTGGTAAGCCTGGTGTCGTTGTGTGTGGCGTCATCTATGGTAGCTCGTTTCTGTCCACGAGTGGTTGTGGTGGGGGAAATCTCAATTGTGGAAATTGAGTCAGGTGGTGGAGAGGGCGTGTTGATAGGAGTGCTAGGTGCTGTGGCTCGTTTTGTTTTCTTTGGTGCTGGTGTGCTGGGTGCCTCAGTGTTTGCAGCCGGAGCACGGAGAGCTTCGATTGTCTCCAGTGCTGTTGAAAGTCGTGCTTCCAGGTCACTGATGCGGTGTGCAGCCAGAGTGTCTGCTTCTGCCGGCTGCGAAGATTGAAGTGGAAGATGAGGTTGTGATTTGCTGGATTGTGGTGGTGTTGGAGATTCGGTGGGTTGGGATTGTGTGTTGTCTGTGTCTGATTTGACATCTTGCTTGTCCTTTTTGTTGCCGTCATTGTACTGGTCCTGCAGCTCTTGCAGGTATAACACCAATTCCTTGATGAGGTGTGACATCGCTGGCCGTTTTGCGAGTGTGAGCTTCTCTTGCCAGCAGAATGCGGTGGCTGCTTGGTCCAGATCAATTCTCCGTGCTCGGAGTTGACCCATAAGCTCAGTGGTGAAGACGGCTTCGCTGATATGTTTGCTGCATGTGAGATGGATGTCAAAGCCGTGTGCGGCGTAACGTAGCCAGTATGATGACCAATTGTGTCGTAGAAATGCGACCAATGGTGCTGTTGCGATCGGCATGCCTGCCGTGCGGTTGTGCACTGAATGTGGTGTAGATTGAATGTGTTTGGGTAGGTTGAGGCCATAAAGCTGTCTGTTGTCCCAATGCTCTGGTGTTTGAACGAAGTCGTTTGGTATCTGGGGATTTGCAGGCGTAAGATTGGTGTGTTGTTGTTGTTGGGGTGTGACGGTGGCCTGAGGCAATGTATGTGAAGAACTGCTGGGGTTTTGAGTAGCTATCGGGGATGGACTAACAAATGTGTGTTGGGGAGTGGCAGGCGTGGGGGTTGGCAGTGCGGTGGGTGAAGCTGGGACGGTAAACTGCTGGGGTGGGGGAGGGGGTGGAGGGAAAGGGGGGAAAGTGGTGTTGTGGCTGTAAGGGTGAGCTGAACCCCAGGTGGTTGGGGTCTGGGGTGAGGTGTGGGGTGGGATGTTGTGGATCCCTGGTGGTGGGGAAATCGGGTGCATTGGGGTGCTGCTGGTTGAAGCTGTTTGTCGCTGCACCGCACTGATTGCTGTGCCGATGATGCCTGTTGGCATTGTTGTGTGCCACTGAGGCTGTGTCGGCTTGTACATGGTTGCACAATGGGGCACTACAATTGCCTGTGACTGCAAAAGCTGCAAATAGCACGCGCATGGACAACATAATTGGCCTGAGTGTCAGCATCTACTTGTGGAATGCATCCAGCATGCAGCTGCATCGTCTCTTCTTTGGCTCAAAAGCGGGGTCGGAGCAAATGCTTGATTGCACACAGCTATGTGCAACGGGATTCAGGCCTGGAAGAGAAATGATACTCGAGAGTGAAAGGTAGACTCGGAAGAAGAAAGAAAGTAATACAGAACATCACTGAATAAGGCCGAATCCAACGATGCTGAAATGCCCCGAGTGGAATCCCCACTTCTCTGGGGTCCGCACAACACCCTTTCGCCCCACGATAAAGGCCTCTCTATACATGTCCCGATACGTCATCTTGTAATGCTGATACTTAGTCCGAATTGTCCCGATGACGAGCACTCCCTGTTGGCCTTTCGGCCGCCGTGTACATTGATCGGTTACTTTATGGACCGTGCTTTCCGATACATCTCCTGGGGTTGCATTCCCGTAAATGACGCAAGAGGGAATGGGTGGGTAGGACTTGTCGTCGAAGCAGTGTCTGACTGAACTTGGGCGGACCAAGTCCTCGCGCATAATGCGCGCGGCACTTGCAATGCTCGTGCCGTGTCCGGCGGTGTAGATGTATGACTCTCCTGGTGGGTCAGTGGCACGGGTGCCGAACGCTCTACGCTGCTCTCCAGCCCAAGGAATGAATAACATAGTATGCACGCCGTCCGATATTGGCGTCAGCACTGCCCCAAGTTCGTTGCACGCTGATCGCGTGCCTGATTGTAGCACTGCATGTGCAAATTCGGCCAAAGTCTCCTGCCTGAAATCGCTGTCAGCAGCTATCTCGCCCAAAGTTTTGGCGAGTTTGTGAGCTTCTTCCATGTCGACGGCGTGAGGAGTCGGCTTCTCATGTTCGTAAAGCTCAGAAAATGGCACCACATCAATCTGTGGTGGTCTGCTGTGTTTGCCCAATTGTTCGAGGGTTGGCTGACCCGATGGGGCAGCGGCTGTTGATGCATCGTAGGTCGGGGCAGGTGCCCGAACGGAGCTGGAGGGATTGTGCTGAGCCTGTTGGCGGGAGGAGGTGCCCTGTCCGGCTGGGGGCTGCTGTTGTGCTGCTTGGCTGCCCTTGATGCGGAGGGCGATTCGCTGAACCTGCGAGGCCAATGTCCTTTGTGGGACCTTGGGTGGGGTGGGTGGCCTCTGGCGTAGCTGTGTGGCTCTGTAATGCCACTTGTTGGTATCAACGTCACGCACTGTAGAATAGCTGCGGAGCACAACCGAGTTCCGCGGAGGGGTCGACGAAGATCGCCTGGTGTCCCTGCGAGAACGACTTCTGCGGGTGTCGCGGGATCGGTGGTGTCTGTGTCGGCGGTGCTGTCTCCCGCTGCTGGCAGGTCGTGCTCTGCTGCGTGTGCGTCGTCGGCGTCTAGTGCTCAAGGTGCGGGTTCTGCTGCGTGTGGGTGAGCGCCGTCGCCTGCGTGGCAACGGAGGATGGTGGGAAGAAGCACGTGCTGCGAGCGGGTCAGTGTCTCCCGATCCCGTAGCGGGTGGTGATTGTGTGGGTGGCAATGTGCTGACAGAGGGGGTGTTGGCTGTGCTTATTGGCTGGGGTTGGGGGGTGATTGCCGGTGTCTGCGGGGCAATGTGTGCAGCATCGGTAGTGGTAACATTGGTGGGGTGAGATTGTGAAGCTTGTTGGAGGGTCGTTGGCGGCGGTATATGGGATTGTTGAGCGGGTTGTGTGGAAGGGATGCTGCAAGGTGCAGGTTGGGGTTGTGGAGCAGGTGGTGTGAAAGGAATGTTGTATGTGGCAGGCTGGGAGTGATGCGGTGTCAGAGGTGATGGGCTCGTGGGAAAAACTGTAGGATGGGTAGGCAAAGGAACAGGGTTCAAGAAAGTGGGGGAATGTTGCGTCATGAATTGCTGGGGTGGAGGTTGTTGTGGCAGCTGGGGCTGTGGTGTGCTGAGTTGTGTGTATACCATCGGATGCTGTGGTATAGGAGCATTGTGTCCACATGGCATCATGGGGAAGCTGTGCGTCTGCTCAACAGGGATCGTAGTGGGTTGCGTCGGCAGTGTGTGCTGCTGAGTGGCAGCAATGCCAGTTGGCATCATTGCTGGGTATCCTTGTGACTGCGGTACCCAGGTGTTCGGGTGAAACTGATTGAGCACCGGTCGGGTTGTTGGTGCGTATGGTGTTGCTGGTGGCTGCGTGGTAAAATAATCCGGCCACATAGCTGCAACGAAGTTGGTGAGACAAACACAGTTGCACAAGCAAAGTGCAGGCTGTCCTGGTTGTCTTGAGAGGTCGAAGACGGAAAGAAAGAAGAGGGCCGATTACTTCCCGGAGGAAGCGCTGCTTCACTTGCATTAGACAAATGTTACCGCACCTGCCCTCATGTCAGTTGCACATGCCCTTGCAGTCCCTGAGAAATAAAGAAGCGATCGAATAGAGGACAGAATAGCGAGGTAATCCTGTGCACTAGCGGCCGGTTACTGCACTAGACGTCGGTTACTGCACCTGCACTCATGTCAGACGCACATGCGAGCATCAGAGAGAGAGAGATAAAGTAGCATCGGGAGAATCTGAACGATCTGAACGAAGGCTGAACACCCGGTTCATCACCGGTCTCCCCGGAGGGTCACCACGGCGCCATGACGGAAAGCCGTTGCTCTGGAGTCTCAACGACCCACGCTGATCACACTGATGGATTCGGCCAAGAGTACGAGTGCAAGAGGAAAAAGAGAGGCATGTTGTTGTTGTTGCAAAAGCTTGTCAGATTGCGGCAACCGTACAAATTGTTTGTCTAATCTGGACACCACAGGGGGCCTGTCCTCAAAACTAATCTTGGCACCACAGGGGGCTGCCGAAAATTGTGCAGGTACATGACTGAGCGTCCTCAATCACTTCCCTTCCAGTGACCTAGCTTCGTTGGATCAGGTCAGTCACTGGAAGCCTGATCCCCCTGCAACAGTTGATTTGGTAAATGTCCAATGTCTGATTATGTTGAAAAGCAAAATTTCAAACAGTGTAGGAGTGACCCTCTGCTCCCATGTGCTAGGGAGGTTCACACACACACACACACACACACACACACACACACACACACACACACACACACACACACACACACACACACACACACACACACACACACACCACACACACACACACACACACACACCACACACACCACACACACACACACACACCACACACACCACACACACCACACACACCACACACACCACACACACCACACACACCACACACACCACACACACCACACACACCACACACACACACACACCACACACACACCACACACACACACACACACACACACACACACACACACACACACACACACACACACACACACACACACACACACACACACCACACACCACACACCACACACCACACACCACACACCACACACCACACACCACACACCACACACCACACACCACACACCACACACCACACACCACACACCACACACCACACACCACACACCACACACCCACACACCCACGTACACATTAGGAAGCCCAGGGTCAACCAGCAATCAACGAAAGACACAGGCAGCACACACACACACGACACACACACACACACACACACGACACACACACACACACACACACACACACACACGACACACACACACACACACACGACACACACACACACACACACACGACGAACACACACACAGCACATACACACACACACACACACACCATCACACACACACACACACACATTACACATACACACACACACACACAGCTTTCAACACACACACACTACGCACTGTATTTTCTGCATATTGGACGGACACACAAACATAACCCACAACACACACACACACATAACACACACACACACAAACACACACACGAAGAGATAAACACACACACAACACACACATCACAGCGGCATCCCACACACACACCACACAGCGAAAATACATAGCTACCAGCACACACAATCACACACACACACACACACACACACACACACACACACACACACACACACACACACACACACACACACACACACACACACACACACACACACACACACACACACACACACACACACACACACACACACACACACTGACTGATTCGGCCAAGAGAGAGAGAAGAGGAGAGTATGTTGTATGTTGTTTGTCTAATCTGGACACCACAGGGGGCCTGTCCTCAAAACTAATCTTGGCACCACAGGGGGCTGCCAAAAGGTTGCAGGTACGCCGAGTTGATCAGACTCAGCCATGCCGCACTCCCCTGCAATCGTGAAGGAGTGACCCTCTGCTCCCATGTGCTAGGGAGGTTCACACACACACAGCCCCACCTTGGGGCGGCTGTGTGCAGTGAAATAAAGCCACGCCAGGGCTCCAAGACCTAAACGAACCAAAACTAAACCACAAAACCCTGTGGGCTGCAATGCCCGCTTGCAAATCTTGTCGATGTGGTCCGGAATGTTGTGGTAGTCCAAGATGTAGTGAGGCGTTAAAGTTGGGGTTCAGGACTGTCCTTCAGCTGGGCACGCAAGCCCCCAGAAGCGACAGAGGGGAAGGAAGGCTGATCAGCTGCCCGTGCAAGGGCCCAGATCCAGCCGGGGACTGTTCCTCAGCTGGGCGCGACGGCCCCCAAAGGCAACAGTAAGGAGGGTTGAAGGAAAGACTGCTACCCAGCTACCCTCGAAGGGTCCAGGGCTAGCAGCTTCTGACCAATGTATTGCACATGTGTTTGTATGTTGTAATTAGGGGGTGAGATTAGGGTGAGGACACTCCTTCCAGCTGTCACCAAAGACCCAGGAACGGAGTGACTACTGCCCAGCTACCCGAGCAGGGTCCAAGGCCAGTAGCAGGATTAGGGAACATCCACCCTCCAGCTGTGTAGCAAAAGACACCCAGGAGCGGCGGACCATCCTCCAGCTGTGCAGAAAAGCACCCAGGAGCAATGGAATGAGAGGTACCACGTCCTGCGTGGTCCTCAACTTAGGGTGTGGGGTTAGGGGGAGAGAAAAGCGAGAGGCCGAGTACTCTCCGAAGAGAGCGCTGTTTCACTTGCACTAGCCGTCGATTACTGCAACTGCACTCATGTCGGATGCACATGCCCTTGCATTCCCTGAGAAATAAAGAAGCGGTCGACTACGGGACAGACTAGGGAGGTAGCACCTGCTCACTAGACGCACTTACCGCATTAGCTGTCCATTACCGCACCTGCACTCATGTCAGATGCACATGCGAGCATCAGAGAGAGAGAGATAAAGTAGCATCGGGAGAATCTGAACGATCTGAACGAAGGCTGAACACCCGGTTCATCACCGGTCTCCCCGGAGGGTCACCACGGCGCCATGACTGAAAGCCGTTGCTCTGGAGTCTCAACGACCCACGCTAGTCACACTGACTGATTCGGCCAAGAGAGTGAGAAGAGGAGAGTATGTTGTATGTTGTTTGTCTAATCTGGACACCACAGGGGGCCTGTCCTCAAAACTAATCTTGGCACCACAGGGGGCTGCCAAAAGGTTGCAGGTACGCCGAGTTGATCAGACTCGGTATCCCATGACTGTGGTAGCTTCGTTGAGTGCGGTCCCACAGCCATGCCGCACTCCCCT
>CAJNDT010000397.1:0-88108 GCA_905221615.1 Symbiodinium sp. CCMP2592
CCCAGCATTTTTTGCACAGTGTAGCCCGCCGGCTATTGCAATTCTTTGCTGGAAAAAACAGCAAAATATTCCATCTAATTCTGAGATATTCTCTAATTTCTAAAGATTATATCTCGAAAATCTCGAGCCCCTACTAAACCCTGAATTCCCGAAACCCTCTCTTGAACGAAATAACGAGCTAGGGGTTACAATGGCAGCCTTGCTCTGTTGAGGGTCTCGTCTTTAGGGCGTCCCCTATCATTTATGATTCAGCGCTGTAGCATTTGCCATCTTTGACAATCGCCTGGTCTAATGCTCATTGCGATTATGTTGACCCCATCTCATATCTTGTTTCCTTCTCCCTTGAGCGAGGCAGGATTCTTGAATTGAAATTTAGCTGTGCTGCTGTGTTATGCTCTAAAGGGACTTCCGACGGATATTGCTCTGTGATGTACCAGCGCACTTTCTTCGTTTGCACCTGGTGTGTGCATTCGAGTATTTGGAGAGCAGCAAGATGAAGCGGACGATGGGGGTGGACCTCAGTTCATGCTTGTTGGTTGACACTACCTGTGAAATTGTCGACACTTTGTCATTCTGGCTTGTAGACTGTAAGACATCCAGCAGCTTGAGAATTGCTGCGGAAGCATACTTGTACAGTGAAAGCCACGATCCCACATGGCAGAACTCGGCCAGAAGGTCTCACGCTGTGTTGGGTTGCTTTGCGCTCCAAACTCCGGTCGTCTGGACGGCTCCTAAGTCGTAAGATTGAACTCAAGCTGAAAAGCCGCAATCCTTTGCCCATCCTGGCCCATCCTTTTGTCTTGTCATAACTCATGTGTGTCTGAGTCTGTTTCTTGTGGAAACTGCCAGTCGTCGTCAGAGACTGTGCTCCCGCAACCTCCGCACAAATGTCACTTTGAGCTGACGGCAGCTTTGGTCGCAAGCGCACAACGCTTCTCTGGGTGACCTCCGAGGCTTAGCTCTGATCTGCACCACTAAGCCGCTTTAGATGCCGAAAAAGGCGTGTCGGTCCTCTGAGATTGAAGGGTCGTCGTAAACAGCGACACAAACAGCGCAGTCAATCCACGACAATCTTCATGATCGAGTCGATGTCCCACCTGTGGATGCACGGGCTACAACCTGCTCAGCTTCCTCGTGCACTGTGCCATGAATTGACTGAGGCAATTGCTCTCCGTAGTAAGTCTTCTTCTTGCCGTTGCGATAACGTCGAACGAATGGCAGTGTTCCCACCTAGTCGCTCGTCAATTAGGGAAATCCACCACGCGGACTACAACACAGCCTTCTCCTTTTGACAGAGGTCTGCCTGAACCAGGACAGAGGTGCTGACCCGGCTCCTACAATCAAACGGTCACCAAGCCCGCCACATGCCGATCGCAGTCCACAGCACCGACCAAAGCCTGTTCGACACAGCATGGCCCAGCACAGACCAGTCGATGAATCGTTCCCACAGCTGCCTCACTGACCTGCTCCACCTCGGACACATCGTGAATTGGAACTCTGCCACACGGCAGTATGAAGTGGGCTGCGAACAGAATGGGGCTCGCTCTCTGACATGACCACGTGTGTTTCTTCATGACTTAACCATCTTTTGAAGGCCAGGCACCTTTCGGCCAACTGCTTCCCAGCGATCTTTAACTCGTTGGCACTCATCACCGCGGTCGTAGCACTTCATCTCCGACCTTAGGATGGCATCCGTAGGATTGCACGCTAGTTTTCGGGAATCAAGCACGCGAAATATTCGCGTCACTCCCAAGGCACCGACGGAGAGTGGAAGAGCACCAACCAGGTGGAGGATTTACCCTTCTTTTTTGTTTCCATCCGCACCGGCCAATAAGCCTCGCAGAGCCTTGAAAAAATGCGATACATTACGAGTACGAAGCAAACTTTGACATTGCACATCACCGAACCAACCGTACCTCGTAACGAGGCCAGCGCTTGAGAAGGGCGAAGCACGACTATCAACACATTTCTTCCTGACGGGCATGCACATTGCAAGTTTTCTTGGGCGGGAAGCCTGTCCTGCCGGTGGAGTGGATTTCTTCCTGCCAAATGCAGCTTGGCAGGGCTCGACGCGGTCTCCGTATGTTGACTTTCGGAGCAGCGATTCCCTGTGGAGTTGAAGGATAATCTGCGGGCGGTTGAACGACCCCAATGCGGAGTACCCCACCACTCCTCTGCCGCCTCGACCCCTTCAGTGCTCTCTGCGTCTTTGGTAGCGGCCTGACACTGCAAAGGGGCGAGACAAGTTGTCTCCAGCTGCACTACACCCAGCCTTGTGCTGCCGATCAAACTCCTTCAGCTCGCTTTTCCAGCGCTCCTGCCGAGTGATTCAATGAATACCCATGAATACGAAGTGATGGATCATGCAATGCCTAAGGCGTCTTCAAAAAAGTTGCCTAGGCTCTCAAGTTGCCTCTTCTGAACAGCCTGACCTGGGGGTGCAAGTGATTCCTGTGGTCGTATGTGGAATTCCGGAGGTGGGACCCATCTTGGCAAGAAAGGGGTAAGAGGCTGCGGACTCCTGCATGGAATCCCATTGCTGCAGGTTGCCTGGCTTACCTTGCAAGCGTGGAGGTAGCGTCTTTAACTCTCTGGGATGAGTTCCACATGGATACGATCAAGCCACTGCTTGCGGGAACCAGAAGGGCCAAGCACTCGACTGTGAACTGAACAGAAACCGAGGCACTTTTGGATTCGAGCAGTCTTGGCCAATTCGCTCTTGTTCGCTTGCGAATCCTGGCCGTGAAGGGTTGTTGGTTGAAGTCCTCTGTATCCACTGCGTGCAAAAACTACCCTTGCCATCTCTCCCCCCTTTGGATGAATCAATTCAGACACGAGTGTCCTATGCAGCAGCTTGGTATTCGGGCACACAGTGGGCAGTGCGAGATGGATTTCTCGGACATACGACCGAGATTGATCTGCTACATATTCAATCGTGGTCCAAGAACTTCTCGAAATCTTGCCGATGCTCGTAGTCAAAATGATGGCCAAGACACTCGGTAGTCATTCGACCCGCTGACGCAAGCTGCCATGACCAGTGGTCCGGATCTCAGGTCTCTGGATTGCTAGACAGACTCAAGGAGAGACTCAATTGATTCAAGCAAACACAACGGAACGACGACTCCCGAGCGTCCAGCCGACCTCCCCGTAGAAAGCCAAGTCCAGCCTCAAGCTGTTACAGCCAGTGAGGCGCCACAGCCGCCACATGCCGCTGATGCACACATGAATACCGTGCCTTTGCTGCACACTCTTACGGAAGTGCTGCAAGGCCGTGGCGCGTAGCGCTTCTTGAGCTGCGAGTGATCTCCCGAAGCCGTGAAGTTAAAGCAGCATGGGGACACCTCAATCTTTTCGTCCTGGACCTGACGCAGTCTCACATGAAACGGTGTTTGCGAAGCAGCACACTGGCGTGCGAGACACCAGCAAAGTGCATGCACATCTTTGTAGGGTGCCTTCAACGCACCAGGTGAGGACCAACGATGGGCAAACTTGATGCTGAGGAAGATGGCCGAGCTGTTCCTTGGCGTTCTTATGACTCCCAAGGCCTGATGGCATTCAACAGCTCTAGAGTTCAACAGCCCTAGAGTCACGCGTCACAACCTGGAGCCATGCACCAGGTCAGCTTCTGCTTCCAGGATTCTGTGCCCACTGGGTCGCGCAGCGGACCACTCCGATACCTCGGACGCAGATATGTAAACTGAATAGGCCGGGCCTGCAGGTTACATGGAACATGCTGGAACTTTGGATGATTTCGCCGCGGCCCTGACGACTGTCATCTTGCGGGCTCAATGAGAGGAGAAGGTCATCTGCATTCCTCAGAGTCCATCGAATAGCAGCTTCGGGGAGGGTGGATTGCTACTGGGCCCAATACAGTTTGAGCTGCGTCACTTCTTGGCGCACAGCCTTCTCCAGGCTGCCCTGACCCATTGGAAAACTTCAAGCAACGGATCAGCAACAAAATGATGCACCAGGGAGTGCCGGAATCTTACTTCGTGCGGAGGGGACCAGCGGTCACGGCACCAAACACGCCCGGCGAGGGGGCTCCGACCCCTGACCGGTTGGAGGGAAGCTGCGTCTTGGGCCCTGGCGAAGCCAGGGAGGCCGTGCGAGGTCAGGACGAGCTCACGGCAAAGCTGCCACCACCCTGGCTCCGGCTCCACCGCGCTCTTTACACTCTGCAGAGGCACTAGGCATTGCGCAGCCCTCCCAAAGAGCCCTGCAAAGGAAAGTCACGAGGCAGCAGGGCCATTTCGAATGAGCTGTGACACTTCCGCATTCTCGACCTTCGACGCCAAGGCCTCGCAAGCCAGATCGACACAAGGAATGAGATGGCAGCATTTGCTGCGGTTCTACTGCAAAGACCATACACCATTAGGTCCCAAAGTAATGAAGCAAGTGCAAATCACGATGCTGGGAATGATGGGGCAGCCAACGACATCTGGGTGCGAAGGCTAGAAGGAGCCATTTGCTCCCTGCCATCGCCTTGTCTTTCTTGAGAGCCTCGAGAGCCTCTGCCTGCGAAAGCCGCACAAGAGCCAGTGGCTTGGCATCCTCAACGGCTCTTCCGGCTCAACAGAGGTCTGCAACAGTAATCAGCCACTTGACAGGACTGCAATGATGTGCAGTGCATGAGCATCCAAAGCGAATTCTGTATGCCAATGTCGAGACGTTCGCAGACTTGTCCTGAGCTATCCTGAAGCGATAGATCATAGCTTGTGCGAGTGTCTGATCTGACAGACGCATAAAGGGCAGGAAAGCATGCTGACTGCACCACCCGAAGGTCTAGTAGATCACAACGTGCACTCCGAACCCAAAGCTAAAACCAATGATTCGCCACGACCGAGCCATTGACATGCAACCGACACCTCCTTCGCGAACTCCTGGAAGACTGCATTGTGACACCTTTGCGGTACCCGATGATGCAGGCGGCGAGTCAAAAGAAAATCAACCTCGAGGCCGTCCGGGCTCCACACTGCCAGCCGGTGAAGGCCACAAGCCATTTCAGCCATGTGCCAGGCATCCTCTAAGAGGCACAAAGATGAACACGAAACCCGTGCTTCTTGCGACTCGAGTAGCTGCCTCGGGATTCTCGGTTTGTGTCTGCCCCACTCTCTTTAATGTGAGACTGAACGAGAAACGTGAAGTCGGTCTTGCTGCCAATGACGTGAAGTAACATGACTGGGCCGGTTTTCCCATGAAAAGGATGCTGAGCATGACTTCTGGACGTCTGGAGTCTTGACCCGCTGCTGTCTTACAGCACATGTGCAGGCAAGAGCAGCTGCGGCATCGAGGAATACAGCAAATCGCGAGCGACGTCTTCTCATGATTCCCTTTGAAGTGGGTCGCACGTGCACGATCCAAGCCCATTTGCTCAAAAAGACGCAGGGCATGCCCTTTTCACATCCGGGCACACGAATCTGAAGGACTTTAGCCTTCACGGAAGCTCGACTCGTTTTGTGCCGCGAGGTTGGAGAAGCCTCTCCTTTGGAGCGCTTCCCAAGCTGATTCCGCTCGTGCCAGGGACAAAAGGAGTGTCGATCGGATCACTCGGCGCATTCGGGTTGTTGGCCCGCGGATTCGGGTTCGGCTCGTAGCCTATCACGCTAACTTGCCCTGGATCAATGCCGGAATCGAGGATTTCTGAAGAAATCACAGTAGCAACAGTGGCTGCATTGTATCCCGCCAAAGTGTCGCAAACCTCCTCTGCTACGTCCTCCTGTTCCACACCAATCTTGAAGCACACGTCCACGGTCTGCGCCAGCCGACGCAAGAGGGAAGCCAAAGCCAGCCTCCGGCTGGCAGCCGCACAGCCGATGATGAGCTCCACCATTGCTGCAACCACAGAGCTCCTGCGCCACGAAGCAACACACCCTAAGCCAGAACATGCTAGAACTAAGATGCCACACGCCCTCAGCCCCAAAACGCACACTGCACCATGCAGAAAGAAAGAAAAGCTCCCGGCTATTCGAGCAATAGAGCGCTTGATCGCATTGGTGAAAGCTTCCGTCTCCAGTATCTGCGGATTGTCCACTTTGAGCTTCAGCGAGCCCTCTGCGCTGAAGGCAGCGACAGCCGAAACCGCTGCCGCTGCAGCTGAGGCCGCGGAGCCCGTCCCCACACCACCACCGGTCCCGACGCCCGTCCCAAGCCCGATCCCTAGACCGAGGCCAAGGGCAAGGCCACCGCCCACCCCGATGCCAACGCCGACTCCGATGGACGTCTTCTTCAAGGCCTGACACATTCAACTCTACATGTCCACAGCGCATCATGGCTCAGAGCTTTCAGGCGGGGGGACTGGGCTGAAGACGATTTCCGGCTCGATACCATGAGCCTGGTGTCTTGTTCTTGCTGGTGCATTGTGCGGCATATGGGGGCCGAAGTAGTTTCATCAAGACATTCTTGGCACCAGACAATCAAAGACCCTCTGAGGAAAGCCCCAAACTATTGTAAACCCAGACCCCATGCCCACTCCGTAACTCCAACCCTGTAATCTCGGGCTGTGAATCATTTTCAGGAACTGGAAAGTTCACGGACGCTTACAAGCGGGGTGCGCAGCAGTGGTTCTACACATGTTTGCCATTTTAGGGGTCCACGGTCCAGGGGTCCTGACAAATACCGTGGTGTGAAAAGTAGGTGTATAGCTTGAAGTCTTCCTGTTGCTAGAGGGTGTAGTGCATGCCAAGACAGATTCTTGCAACGCCAGTTGGAGCCCGACGGGCTGGCTCATGGAGGACTTTGGTACAACTATTACATCGAATTCATGCGAACCTGTCATGTCGTCACATGCTTGTCACAGCCCTGCTTTGGGCCTGACTTTCGACCTCTGGCTGTGGCGTCACCGGAGGCGATGGCGCAGGGGCACCACAGGTGGCACAAGTCCAGGAATCTTCGTCCTGACAAGTTTCCGGGCAGTCGCAGAAATCATCATTGACGTAAAGGCTTGAGATCACGCATCCACCAGGACATACAAAAAAGTCTTCTGCAAGTCTTCTCTCGTCATTGAGGCGACGCAGAGGAGTGACGGGAAGGACTTCCAACAACTGCAACGAGAACAGTGGACCATCACTGCTGTTCGCAAAGAACAAGACCGTGTCATTGGCAAAAGCCAATGATATAATCTCGAGCTTCGGATCGTCACTGTTTGGCACAGGATTGTTCACATTCAGCACATTGAAGTCTGTCGGCGTGGTAAAATCTTTGAAGCCATCTTCAATAACGAACGGAATAAAGGGAACACCAACTTGCACTTCATAGAAATACGATCCAGGTGCTTGAAAGACGTTTACTGTCCAGGAAGTGTTAAACTCATCCATGGGTGCAAAATTACAGCCTTGCAAATCCATCACAGCTGAAGTGACACCGGGACTGGGCCCACCAGATGCGAAAAATGGACAGTCCCTCTGCGGAATGACGGGTTTTGAAGCACCTGCAGTGCATGCAACAGACTGCCCACAATCGAGGGGGCAAGAACCACCTCCCACCAGCAGAATCGCACCAGAAGAAGCCTGCTCTTCTGGCTCGGCAGTCTTGTCCGTTCGACCAGCTAGCCAAGCCACCGTGAACGCCAAAACTAACACTACAAAGACTGGACACCGCAGTCTCTTCCACCAAAAATCTTTGTCCCGCTCGATGCCAGGCCCTGGCATCCATCCAGCCGACTGGCGAAGCTGCATTGAGCTCCCAGCCACCTCAAAGCGATCATCGCAAGGGACGGGCACAAAGCCGCGCATGACCCTGGCAACGCCTAGAAAAGTCTGCAATCACTAAATGGCTCCGTTCTGTGGCGTGCCTTTTTGTGTGATGCTGGTTTTACTTCAAGCCTGTCCTGGCGGAAGCTCTCACATCCATTCTGCTATTCTCGGAGCCACTTCAGGCTCTGAGCCAACAAGTCAGCAGCATTTGACAGTTTTCGGTTACGGAGAATATAATGCGCTGTCGCAACTCCGAAACACGCAAACAGTGTAGTTGACGGCTTGTCCGGCTTGGATCATGGGACCACTCGCTTTCTCCAGAAATGCTTCCAGCCCGAAGCCAGGACAGTCAGATTCAAGTTCACCCTCTAAGAAAACTGAAAACCACTGCTCTTCAGAGCACCCTCAGGCCTTTTGACGCGCCAGGCTGAAGAGGTTTAGGGCCCGGCAATGACAAACGACTCGCTGCGCTTTTTGCAGCGCGTGGCGTGCGGTGCACGGCAATATCTATCGAGTAGATCGCGCATGGCTCCTCCGGGCAGCATTGAGATATAATATGCCTGCGCACACCGGTTCAAGTCAACCTACCTTCCACGGAAGATAATGAGCACGTCCAAGCCATGAAGCCGCGCTTCACACATGCACGGCTCCTCTGCTGACAACGAAGGTCGGCAGGCGAGTGGCGACGCTGGACCACTAACGACCTGTGAGTCCAGGAGCACTATCGTCAGGTACCGACATTGCACTCGGGCAACCACTTTTCCAGTGCGTTCGAGGTCGGCGCGATCAGAAGGCTCTGCAAGACCTCTTCGTGCATCCTGCTCTTCGGTAGGAATGAGCACGTGGCATTGCCAATGGCAAGCAACTGCAATCGAGCCAATAAATCGGATACCTGCCTGGATTTAGTCTGTCTTGCTGATTTGGGATACCTCACCTGCTTCTCACACGACGGTTGTCTAGACACCGTCAGCGCAATGCTCAAGGCGTGGGCCTCGCTTGGCTTAGCCTACTGAGGCAGAGGCCTGGATCGCATCCGTCAGCTCCTCCAATCTCGGGTACTCGACATATACTCCTCATGACCAGTGGTGTGTGCGGCTGAGGCAGCAGAACTCGGTAACTTTTGCACTGTCCGCATTGACCCGACAGGGGGTAGCCAGCGCGCCTTGCAGGCCTGCTGCAAGGGCGAAGGCAAGCAACTGCCGCGCCTCGGACTCCTCGAGACCTCGCGGACAACGCAAAACGAGCTGTTGCAGCTGACATTTTGTCTGTACGAGTAACACCACTAGAGAAGAGCAACGCGACGACTACGAGCAGCAGCAGCAGCTTCTGCCGCAGGAATGACAGAACTGAGGTCGACGACGACGACAACGACGACGACGCCATGCCTGCACGGTAGCCTGTCTGCAGTTTCTGCAAGGCAGCTCCCTGCAAGATCATACATCCTCTTGATGGCATTTGCCGTTATTGTTAATATTGGGGTGGGTGGTTGAGCTTGTGGTTCTGGTGGGGTTGCGGTGGGATTGTGGTTGTGATCTCTGTGGCGGTTTTGTCTGTTGCGTTTGCTCTTGTGGGTGCTTGCTTGCGTGGTTGGGGGTTGTTAATGTTGTTGTTGTTCTTGGTGGTATTGTTGTTCTGGTTGTTCCTGTTGTTCTTATTGTTCTTGATGTTCTTCTTGTTGTTGGTGGTGGCGGTGGTGGTGGTGTTGTTCTTGTTGTTGCTAATGCTGTTGCTGTTGTCGTCGTTGTCGTTGTTGGTAGTGGTGGTGTCATGTTGGTGTTGGTGTTGGTGGTGCTGCTGCTGCTGCTGCTGCTGCTGAAGCTGCTGCTGCTGCTGCTGCTACTGCTGCTGCAGGTGTTGTCGTTGCAATTGTGGTTGTGTTGTTGTTGTTGTTGTTGTTGCTGTTGTTGTTGCTGCTGTTGTTCTTGTTCTTGGTGTTAGTGTTATTCTTATTCTTGCTGTTCTTGATGTTCTTGATGCTCTTGACGTTATTGATGTTCTTGATGTTCTTGTTGTTGCTGTTGCTGCTGTTGTTGTTGGGGGCACGTGCGTCTAGCGATTTCGGGGCTGGCATCTGCTGAAACTCGAAATTTGGCAGGTTGTTGCATCGAAATGGAATTTGCGTTGTTGTTTCGCATCGGTTTTTGCAATGTTTTCCTAAAATTTCCGGGCAGCGCTGTGCCGACCCTCGACCTTTCGCACAAGCCAGCTTGGAATTCCATGTGTTTTTGATATCCGTGCAGGTTTGGGGAGAGGGGGGGAGTTGGGGGAGGGGGCTGATGACGTCCATGCGAATGCGGCTTACATGTACTGCGTCCCTTTCTGCTCTGTGGAGGGGGGGATGGGGGGGGGATGTTGAGGATGCTGATTTTGTTTTGCTTGATGTTGATTTTTATGTGGAAGATAACAATGGCGATGACGATGCCTGCGGTGATAAGTATGAACATGACAATGTTGATAAGTATGACAATGACAGTGTTGCTCCCTGCTGCCCTTTTGGTTACGTTACTATTGAAACGCCACCAATACAAAAAACTTTCATTTTCTGGGCTCTGCAAACAAAAAACGAAAATCAACGCAAAAACTCGAGCAAACAACAACGATGAGCACTGCATTTGCGACACTTTCGCAAACACCACACCAAAACCAAGAACAAAACCACACAAACTCTAGATTTTCAGGCTTTTGACTAAACAAAGCTCCAAAACAAAACGACACCCTCCGCGGCGGCAAACGCACTTGCCACCTTCTTGTTGTTTTCGTTGTTGTTGTTGTTGTTGGTGGTGGTGGTGTTGTTGTGATTGTCGAAGTCGTTGTCGTTACGGTTGCGGTTACGGTTTCACTTGCTGTTGCTGTCGCAGCTGCTGCTGTAACTGTGTCCTATGGGCCACAGGCTATGGCTGTTGTTGGTAGTGGTGCTGCTGCTGGTGCTGGTGTTGACATTGGTGTTGGGTTCGTGCTGGTGTGTTGTTGTTGGTGCTGGCCATAGCGTTGGCGTTGCTGTTCCTGCTGTTGTGGTTGCTGTTTTTGTTGCCGTTGTTCTTGTTGTTGTTTGTGGTGGTAGTGGTGGCGTGGTGGTGGTGTGGGCTCTGTGGTTGTGGTTGTTGTTGTTCTTGGTGTCGCCTTTGTCGTCCCTTGTGCAGGGCTTCAAGGAGCTGTCTCTGCCAGTCCCACAGTCCGAGGCCCGCCATTTCGGGGTTCAATGGCCAAACGCTTCAGCGACGTAAGATCCGGGCAACCGGCATACGCTATGCAAGCCTCAGGAGACTCTCTTCTGCGTCGGCCACAGTGCAATCTGCATGCTCTGCTGCGACCGTTGGATCTCAGCACTGCTGCCCGCCTCCGCAAAAGTAGCGGCGCCGGCTTCAAGCAGCTGTCCCCTGAGATGTCGAAAACCTGGCCCGCAGCAGTCTTC
This sequence comes from Symbiodinium sp. CCMP2592, assembly GCA_905221615.1. Classification (NCBI taxonomy): domain Eukaryota; class Dinophyceae; order Suessiales; family Symbiodiniaceae; genus Symbiodinium; species Symbiodinium sp. CCMP2592. The sequence continues at coordinate 11,104 of CAJNDT010000397.1, forward strand.
GAAGCTCCGCAATTTCGCTTGACCCACACGCCGATTGGAAACGCGAGTCTGGCCTGCCAGAACCGCCAGGCTCCCAGCCCACACACAGATGTCGCGTTTCGCAGTAGTTGGTTCAGTTCCTGAGCTTTCGCACCACATGCCGCTTAACCGATCTTGTGGATTCTGATGGCCCGAGGTCACTCGAACCACAAAACCATGCAAAGTCGCCTTACCCAAGACTTTACGCTACGATGCCTCAAATTTAAATGCTGCTGCATGACTCAGAGCAGCAGCAATGCTCCGGGCTGCGTGAAAACGCTGAAAGGCCACACAGGCGGCCAAGGTCGTGACCTGGCATGAATGGAAGAAAGCAGCGACTACACCAGCCATCCCACCTTGCATCATCCGCAGAAGTGAGTCATGGGGCGCACCATGTCTCGTCCGCGAAATGATGTCAGAGCCCATGTGAGACAGGGCGAAAAGATGTCGGTCCAGAATCTGCCCGAGAAGAGCTTTGTAGGAATCTAGCTGAACTGCAAATCATTCGTAGCAAGACAGACATTGCACCCTGAAACTCACCGACGAAGGCCTGCTGTCTGCACTGGGCAGCAGCAGCAAACGAACGGAGGCATGGACCTTACGGCACTGGTCCAAGACGCCCAGCCCACACGGAGAGCCTCAGTAACGGCCCGAACCGCCCGAGCCGTCGACCGTTTGCAGCAGCTCCAGTGGTGAGCACAAGAGGAAGTAATGCCTGGCGCAGACTGGGCTCCCAGCATACTGGGAGATACAATCTTTGGCAGCTGCCTTTCAATGAGAGCTGTGGTTGCAGCTTGCGCAATGAGGTGAGCAGTACGCAACCTCGGGTGGTGCAGGTGCTTTAGTACCCCGTCTGATGAATGCGAGACCATGCAGGTGACTGTAGTCGCGATGCTTCGTCCTCTTACTGGTAGAAGTCCTCTTTGCACATCACTTGCTGGCATAGACAGGCAAATGGCGCGCACGTAGCGGATATGTCAGCATGCTGCTGATTTAATTTTAAGTGTGGCAACGCTGCTGGCTTTGCCATGAAACAGCGCACCACAAAAGAACCATCGAGAGGAGCCCACTGGGAGCTCACTGATAATCGAACTTGCACGAACATCACCGCGAGAGCAGCCACAAATGAGCTCAAAACACCACAAGTGCCATGCCAGCGGTCATCGAATGCATGCTCCTTCTGGTCAATCGGAGTTCCTCCGACTTAACCCGAGCTTCCTGCAAGTCTTCGCATCACTGTGGGTCAAGAAGCCCTTGGGGCGGGAAAGCTCTCATCATCTGCCGAATGTTAAGAAGTGCTCCACCGCACCCGGTACTCGCCGTGGTCGTCAGATAGACATATGCTTGGACGCGCGCGCGCAGTCCCGACTCCGCAGGTTGACAATCGAGGTGGAATGGCTGCACCCACCAGGTCAGCACTTTGCCGGAATGTGCAATTCCGCCTCAAGCCAACCTGGACACTCCCAAGACACAGAAACAAGCCGCCTAGCAGGCCGTGCAGCATGGGAGTATCGTGATACCCCGGATCAAAGCCGTGCAGCTATGCGCAGCTGGCCCGGCGGCAGCAAGAAGCACGGCACGTTGCAGCACCTCGGTGAAAGCGTCAGCGAACTCAGCTTTCGCCCAAATGGGTATGGCATGGCTGTGCTGACCGACGTAGCGTCTGTCGCGCGTCTCTCATGCCAAAGCGTAACGAAACCGACCACTCGGATTCAAACGATGCGCCAGTCAACTGCCGCCGTGCCAATTCCAAGACGGCATTCACTTATGCTGGAAACTTCTTGCTCTTACATCCGCTTGGACATGCTTGGAAGCTCTAAGACTCTGAGACGCTCTGATTCTACGATGCGCTTCAAGACATCTCTGTGCGCTTTCGCAATGGCAACCCCTGTGCTGATGCCTCACAATATGGCAATACTGAATCAGCAAGTGATTAGACATGAGGGTGGAGTTCAGGGTGTTGGATCTCTTCATCGCGCGCCTAGGAATTCCGACTTAGACCAACTCCACCTCTAACTCGGCTCTGCACGCGGCGCAATCTCTCCTTGCCAGGCTGTGGCACAAGCAGCCCATCCTGCCTTAGCTACTGGTAGCCCCCGGTGCCGGAGGTTGCCACGGAGGGCGGTGCTGACCCCGGTCTACACCTCTCAGGACCTGTTCTTCTCGGACACAGAATGGCCACTTCGGTCTGCATACGTGAAACGGCCGTGACAAGAGTCCTTCACCGAACTAGAAGCTACAGGTAGCATGTACAATGGAGAGCTGTCGTGCAAGACCGGGTGCCAACTCAACCCGCTGACCGAACGGCCAAGTTCGTTTCTCGTAGGTACATTCCTTCCAAAATAACATGAAATTCAAGGATAGGAGCGTTGACTCTGGGTGTGGTGAAATCGCGAGCACGCGTCCACCACCACAATTTTGTAGGACCTCAGCATTCAACACATTGACATGCCAATTGCCCACTGGCTCACAGCATCAGGGGAAAAATGAACAAGCAAGCTAGCTTAAGCCATCAAGGGGTAATGGTTCACAAACAAGCATGAAGGGAGCTGCCGCATTCGACTTCCAAGCTTCTTGCGACTGCTGCACATCCATTCCTCGCGCGCAAACTTTCAAGAAGACGCACTCATTACCTTTGAGTTTGGCTGAATAAACTTAGTGCAGTCTGTGTTTCAGGGCTGCTGTGGCGTCGCTCGTCATGCTGCATAGCGCTTCTGCCGGAGATGCCTTCCACTCGTTTTCATTTCTAGATGCTGCACAGACTCAGACAAAACTGTTGAGCAGAAGCAGCACAACTGATGGGATAACGTATATGACGCCGACTCTACTATACCACATCCAACAACAGCGACGTAGCCCCGGGCGTACGTAGATAGTCCACGCAGGAGGCGACGAAAGATCGGCCCTGCAATACTGCCTGCATATGATGACAACCTCGACACCGTGCTGCACCCGCCGCTCGCCTTTAGCACTCTCAGCAAAGGCCCGTTATGGTAGCGCATACCTTGGCACAACCCGGACGAAGGCCACGTGCCACAGTATGCATCTCATACTGTAATTGCTCCAGTTTGCCTTGCTTCAAGATACGAACAGTCCCGTTGTGCAGCTCGTCATCGCCACTTGGAGGCCCCGAACCTTCGGTCCACCTTAGCTGAGGCACACGCAGCATTTCCACGAAGCCTTCAGCCATTCATCAGTATGTAGCAAATTGCAGCACATCTCACCAGGTCAGGCTGATCACTGCTCGTCTGCCCCTCTGCCAACGGGTAGGTGGCAAAGCAATAAAAACATCACGGCAGAAACACGCTGCACGTCTCTTCAAAGTCTTTGTGCCCGTATGCCAAATTGAGACATTTTCTCAGCAGCTCATCAGCGACTGCGGATGGGTGAAGTTCGAATGGTAGGTGTGGCAGCTGCAGAAGAACAGGCGCATGATGCTCACCGTTCTCAGATCGTCGCAGCGGGTCGTCATCCCAACAAGATGTGGCGAAAATTTTCATCGTATTCGTCATTACCAGGAAGAGGCCCGGCATTCCACTAAGAACTACCCACCCTCATTGTTGCAGTAGTTTGCGTTGTGTATAATGTGGCTGCCAGATAAGCACGGGTACAAGCGGGTTGCAAACGCCAACATGTGACGAAAGCGCTGTCTTGGAGCTTGACACACGTGTACTGGTACCAGTACTAACACTATCAGCACTGCTTGTATTACTGTTTCTATACTAAGTACTACTAGCAGATGATGATGATGATGATGAGTCATGCTAGCTTGTTTCTTTTCACTGATCCTTTGACTTTCTGTTGATAGCTAGCCATTTTTGGTTGGTATTGATCCTTTTTCGTTTTGAATTCCTACCCCTAATAATCCACCCATGTATTGCAACGTTCAGCAAAAGTCTGCCAATTCAATCGGAGTCACAATAGCCTCTTGCCTCTCTTGGTAAATTGCACATTTACCATAAACGGATCACGGCTCGCCTGATAAGCTGCCAGGATGAGCATAGTGACATGTGTGTGAGCCACAGTCACCGGATCGTAGCCCACGCGCCCCTTTGGCCTTCGCTTGTGGAATGTGTGGAGCTACTTGTGGCTCGTCGAGCTCGTCACCTGCTCTAAATACGAAGACGTACCGAAGCCAAGTTGTGATCTTCACACTCGTACTGCAGAAGTGCCTGATTCTCCGTCGCTCAGCGTCCTTTCCTTCCTGGCAGTAACCGGGCAACAACACAACGATCAAATTTAGTTTAGCGTTCGGCATCGTGGCCGAGATTGACAAAAATACAGCGCCATGGGAGAGACTTCGGAAAGGAGGGTACGTATTGCTACGTCGGTTGCTGGCTGCAAACGGACATATCGGGTGAAGCTTCGCTGCAAGGAGGCGCAACAGCTGCAAGCAAAACCAGCGTAGCCACCCTTGCTGCGCGGTCTTCTTCAACGCATCCAGTAGCCTCGCGCATAGTTACAAAGAGGCACGTGTAAATCACAAATAGTATCGTCGCAGCTGTTTTCTCATCTCTCTCTCCAGGAGGGACTGGCTTCCGAATGGCAAGAACCGGCATCTTCAAGGAAAACTGCGCACAAAGGCTGATCGGCTAGTCTCGTCCTCTTCTGTCGTGTGCTGCAGAGGAAGCACTTGATACCGGTCGTGTTAGAATCCCAAACCGGGCTTCTCCCGAGCTGATGTGGCATCGACGTGTTACAGCCGGCCCTCCATGTCAAGGTTCAGGGGACTGGTTAGCCCCAGGTCCCGTTCACAAGCCTAAGGCGATGCGCGAGAAAGGCGCCAGCGCAGATGCCGCAGTAGCCCCCACCTCAGAAAAGCAGGTCGCAGCCGCATGCAGCAGCTCATTCTGCCCGACAAGTGAGCATCTTCAAGATGTCAAACTGTGGGCCAGATCTCATGCTCGAGGCTTGCCGAGGCTCCGCTCTGCACGAAACGATGTATGGCCTCGCGACCCTCCGATCCCAAGCTTCGCCAGTCTGCCTCAAGGCACGCGCTTCGCTGAGCTTGAAAGCTCTTGAGAGTCGAGAGTAGAAGGCGCGACAGAGCGCTGCTACCGGAGCCTGCCTTGGCTGAGCCACCCGGCACCAGCAGAACATCGAATCCAGAGCCTGAGACAGGGCATAATCAGAATGCGGCGCCAGCATCTTTGTGGATCGGAACGATAGGAACGAAAAATGTGGAGATTCCATGTGGTGGAACGCTCAGGCTCTTGCTGAAGGGCCCGGTCGACCTGCGCAGACGTCCTTCCCAAATGTCCTCCACCTTCAACCGGCCGTCAGGCTGATCGAATGGTGGCACCAGGCTCAATACGCCATGAGTGCTGCAGATCAGATCCGGTTCGACGGCCTGAAGCAGCTCGACCCGCACAGGAGCGAACATGCCTTGGTACGAGGGAAAGGGATCCAAGGGTTGTCGCAGTCCAGCACAGCTGCGGTCTAGGACAAAAGCTGCTTCAGCGACGAAGCAAGGAAGGGTCTGCAAGCACAGTCTCCTACGATGTCTTATAAGACACGCTGAAAGATGCGCGAGGCACAGAAGACGGACACTTTGTCGACCCTTTGGGGACGAGGCTTAGCCACTTCCCCTGCCCGTGCTGCTTTCGGGCCGAACCGATGTGCAGAAAGCGCGAGACGGCCTCTGCACGATGCATGTGACGGATGGACAATGCGAACTGAAAAGCCAACGCACCAGCCTGGCTGAAGAACCATGGCGTCTGCGTCAAAGCAACCTTGCAACCTTAGCACTTCAAGCCTGCAGCACTGAAGTCCAAAGAAACAAACGATCAGTCTGCGTCACAGACAACACTCCCACTCTCGGCTCAGGGCAACTGGCCGCCGGATGTGGTGCGACCCGGCTAAACGCGTTGAAGACTGCGACCCGAAGACGAGGGAGCTCGAATCCACTGTCCTGAGCACTTCTCTGACAGTCTGCCACGACCACATTCCAGTGGCGGTCTGCCTATCAGAACAGTCACCCTAACCTGCATGTGTCAGTGTCAGTCATGTCTTAAAGTTGCCTTTAAGTATCGGCATTAAAGCCCCAAGTGTCTTGTTGAGCAGATCCAGAATCATTCTCTCTGGCATCTAGCCTAATAAGATGCTACGATATCCACTACTTCTGTATTCAATCACACTAACTGTCCAAGCCGCCCGGAGACAGCTGGGGATCGGGTCGAGCCTCGGCACCTTGACTATGAGAGGAGCTCGATTCCACCTGCATTGAGCCTGCTGCCGGGCTCCGGGCCCAGCGACGATGAGCCTCGCTGCCTGCAGTTGCTCGTCCTGGTAGCTTCTTACAAACACTGCCGCGCAGTGCACAGCCGTACGAATGCTCGCTGAAGAACGCCCAAGGCCTAAGAGGAAGTGTAACGACAGCAATTGAAACAAATCCAGCCAATGGTCTTCAAAACGTCCGGAGGTGTCCTGAGAGCTGGAGGTCAAGGAGGGCGGAGCTACCCGTGGCGCTCCTGCAGTTTGTTTTTGCCGGAAGCACTTTGCACCTCTCGTGGAGTGATGGGCCGCGTGCCTGGACTCTCTGAAGGCTCTGCAGGTGGCAAGCACTGGCAACGGGTGAAGGGCAAAACCGCCGCTGCTGCTGCCTCGTGCGTAGCCATTCGAGAAGGCAGACGCGGTTTTGGCATCAAGTCGCACCTGCCCCAGACTTTTGTGACAAGCTGCGTCTCTTGGACTTTCTTTTCCTTCCTCCTGCTCTTTCCACGAGACGCATCCACCAAGTCACACATGCAGAGATGTTCATGGGAACCGTCGAGCCTTTCTTGCCTCCGGTTGAGACCTGCGCGGTTCACGGTTGCTTCAAGGAACAAAGTTTCTACTGGCGGCCTTTGCGGCTTCGACGGAAGCTTTCGCAGCTTCAAGGAAATCAGCGACATGCATGACCCGCTTGGCCCGCTTCGAGAATACTTCGAGGTCGAAAGAGGTGTGACCAATCATCTTTCTGCTGATATCTGCACCCTCAGTGCTCCTACCCATAAGCATAATGAATTCCACCTCTATTTGCGGCTTTCGGATTTGCCCTGCGTTCTGCGCGGTGAGGTGAAACTGGCATCTTGAGAAGAAACCAGTAACCAACACCTGTGGCACGGGACCCTGGGGGGGATGATGTATCCTGGCACTACGCTTCCCCTTCGGCTCTCGCAGCATCAAGCTGCCAAGGGGAAAAGCGAACTCGGCTCCGCGCTGCCCACAGGCGACTACAAGCCGAAGAAGGTCAGCAGATCGCAAGAGTGGCAGCAGGGAGCCTTGCAGCCTGCAGAACTGAAAGCAGAAGCCATCAGAAGCCGCTCATCGCCATGTTTCCAACTTATTGCCACAAAGATGCTCAATCATCTGCAGAAACTGTCGGTGGCCTTACGGGATCAGTTCACACTAGAGGAAAGAGACCGAACATGGCATCTCGAACTATGCTCTAGGAAGTCACCCTTGGTAACGTCACTTCAGACGAATACCAGGCTACAGAGGCCCGGGCGGCACATGACTCCGGCGAAGGATCGCAGGAGCGAGACCAATTCCGTTGCCTCACAGAGTGTAGCGGAGCGGTGGCGATGTGTAGCCAGTGTTGGACAGCATCTCATATTGCAGCTCGGGGTTAAGACAGAAAGGATTCCGAGATTCGCACTGTTGGGGATGAATGTGCTGGCCGAATACCTCGGACTGCAAGAGAGCCGAAATCTGTTGCAGTCGGCGCAACAGTTCAAAGTAAAGGTTTGAGCAAGGGCAAGTGACATAATGTGCTATTCAGTATAATGTCTCATTCAGTCTCGTGCATCGTGTTGAGCGCTGGCTGTCTCCACGCAGTCTGTATGAGCACCTCCCGGTAAGCGTGTATCAGTCGTCATAACACGTCTCACACTCAAGCAAAAGCAATGGTCTGCGGTTTTGAAACCGACAGCAAAGGGAGGCACTCGTCTCCGATGGCACGGAAGATAGCGAAGTCGTCACATCTTGCCCGGGATAGCTCGTCGCAGCCTGGATGCGTTGACACATTCTCAACACGGGAGTCTGCTGCACAGGGCCGGAGTCCATCGGCCACACTTCAATAACTGGCCGATGCATGGTTAAGATCTCCCTGAGAAGCTTGCTCTCGACAAGGGCCGTAGTTGGAATAGCCTGTAGCCTGCAGTCGAGGACAAGTGCCAACGGCATACTGATGCGTACAGATGTCTTGAGCTGCAAGTCTCATCCCAACAACGGCTCACCGGCCTTTGCAAAATGAATGAAGACCATGCCTGCTGCGAGCAGTGCTACAAACAAGCAGGAGTGGAAGTAAGAAGCTCACTGAGATCCTCCATGTCGTGTGCCTGTGGTGACGCACCAAGGTCGAGCTTGGAGTGGACGAAACGGCAACTCCTGCTGAAGCGATGACTGAGCCACATCCGCGACATTGCCATCAAGGCAGAGCTCCCGAGTGCATAGCGAAGCGCAGGTCTTCTGGCTCGCCTTGCGCACGAAAAAAAAGCACGACAGAGTCCTACAAGAACTCGTGCTGGCTTGCTGGCTCTTGCTCGCCAAGCTGCCAGGCCATGCGCACGGTTCTCCCGTGACCCACGACAACGTCATCACGCGCGGCAAAAGGTAAGGCCAGGAGTGATGTTGTTTAGCTGCAAGCCCCGAGTACTAAAATACTGCATGTCACTGCAGGGGATGCTCAATGCTACGCCATCCCGCACATGTCACCCCTCAACACTGGTCCGGTCGAGGTGTCCACAGCTTGGCCATACCATCAGTTTCGCATTCAACAGGTTCTCGCTTGCAGCAGCAACAGCAGCGACAAGCAGTCGTGGAGATGAAGCCTGTTTTTTTCTGGCGGATGGTACATGCATAGCGGCTTGCTTCGTTAGCATGCCAGACAAACCACCGCACCACGCTAGTCCTTCGGGCATCAACTTTCTGCCCATGAAGGCGGAGGGGTCAGCCCAAATATGCAGGTTCGACTTGGCTTCGGAGTTTTGGGCCGTCCTACCTCAGGGTGGCAATGCACTTGTGGCTTTCTTGCGTTAAAATCTCTCAGCCATCCATTCAAACATGCTCAACATCAGCCCTTGCAGCACGTTCGCTGATCATCCCGCAGATCCCAAAATCGTGCTGAAAACAACAAGACTACTGTCCATCTATCAACATCGAATAAAGGGGGAAGCGCGTGATTGAATAGACAGCTCGTTTTCATTAACGTCAGCGCACGAATTATGCACTGTAGGAGAGGCGGGCATTCCCGCTTTTCGGGCTGCCCTGTTTGGAAAACTAGCTCCCACGAGCATCGTCTGCACAAGCAATCCTTCATGCCGCTCTGATGGGTGTCGATCGCCTCATTTCCGTGTTCGACGGCGTTGAAAGGCACGGCTAGGTTAACCTACATGCACAACAAGTAGAATAGGTAGAAAAGCTTAGCTCGCATGAGTGGCCTCCCCGGTCTAAAAATACCATGACAGCGAGCACAGGCCATGCTATGCAAAGGCAGACAAGCGAGTCCTTCACATTGTTGAACTTCTCTCCCTCAACATCTTGGGAGCCCCGACGCCGATTGAATGGGTGGCATGGACAACGGACTGGATCGGGAACCTGCGCCACACACGGATCTTCTGTTCTAGTGGACCGCTCTGTTTTTGCGCAATAGATTTTCAGGCACAGCCACATGGTTGTTGAGCATCTGTGTTGTCCAATGTCCCGGCTTGCCACGGACCTGTTGCTTTGCTCAGGCGACCATCCTGACCTTAGAGTGCAGTCGACTTACTCCTTGACAGATCGCCGAAGCCGAGACCCCGAGACTCGTGCCTGTCAGAGACTCCACAATCGCACCTGCAAGCCAGGCGATGTATCAGCTGTTCTGCGCATCTTGCTGCGTTACTGTAAAGCTGGAAAGAGAGGAGCACCACGAGGCAGACAACACAGCAAGAGCGCGTGCAACCGCGCCTGAGGATATAGTCGTGTTCGCCGTGGCTCCGAAGATTTCGGCCTTGTCAAACTCCACCGGCCCATGCTGCAGTGCATCGTGCACCTGAGTCTCAGGTGAGAGACAACGTGAGAGTCGCGGTGCCCGACTGCCCGAGCCGCTCCAGCCTGCGACAGAAGCTTCTCCCGCAGGCCAAGCAAGTCAGACCTGTTGTAGGTCTTGCGCCTCACATCGACTCACTGACTGTGCGATGTGAACCGGGACAGGCTGAGTCCGGGCCCCGCACGAGAAGACAACCGGCGCAGGAGAGTACTGCAAGCAGGCCATCTTGAAGCCTTTCTCCACACCAGCTCAGCATCGACAATCAACGTGTGACAGCTTGGTCATGGTTCTATAGGGCATCACATACATTGCACACCACTGGCTCATGCTTTACATGAACACTTCTACAGGATCGGAGCTGAAGCAATTGTATATGCCAATGTATGAGCAATGCCCAAGTTGTACTCTGCTTCCAGGCCGCCTGAAAGGACCGTCTGGGCTTTTCCGCAGCAGCTGAGACAACGCTCGTCCACGTTGATGATGGTTTGACCATCTGCCTCTGAGGTAATGTGGACAGATGTGGACAGAGGAATCCTCGAGCTGAGCCTCACTTGAGGGTGAAGAGGCTCGGCCCTTGCGAGATTTCGATCCTCCACCGATGTGCCACCGTCAACAGCGAAAGCGCGGCTCGCAGCAGAAGAGGCTCCTCGAGGCCTGAGCTCCGACTGCTCTTCCTGGCACAGCAAAGAGCTGCGGTGCGGTGGTGGCACAGTGACAAAGAAGAGGCATGCGTATGCGCCTTGTAGCCCATCAGGGCGATCTTGGATCTATCTTGATCATCCTGAAGGTCCAACCTCAGCATATGCCCAGCCACCCAGCCGCTCAGGTGCACTGTCTCAGCTCGCCAGCGCGCGCCGCGCTCGCCGGCGCACGCCGAACCGAGGCGCCGGCGCCGAGGCCGCTCGTTCGCACTGCACCTCACGCACTCACGGCCGCGCCGGGGCTCACAAGAATACGCCCACGGTGGCCGCTGCTCATTGCCCCTAGCCGGGATCCTGGCCATCGTCCAGATCACAGCGCTCAGGTGCTCCAGGCTCTGCGCAACATGCTGCGAGGAATCTTGCCTGCGGCAAAGAAAACCATCCGAGGCAAGCACCGCACTCATCAACCCGAGCTGCTAAGTTCTTGGCACAGTCGAGAGCTGCTTGGCCACGGCTTTGATTTCAACCTTCAGTCAACTGTCAGCAGCAGAACAAAGGTGCGTCTTTCACAAGTTCCAGCAGCCCCCTGTTCCCTGCTCACTACGTCACACACCACACTACACTTCCGGATTGGCCTCTTGGCTGTTGCGATCTCGGCGGCGAAGCTTGCCTGAGCAGCTGGCCGCGGAGCTTCAAGGTCGCGCAGAACCGCTGCAGTTGTCGAAAACTCAATTAAAGACTCTACCGTGCCCGCGCGTGGAAACACAGCACGCGAGGCCAACACCCACCTCTTCGACTTCTGAGGTTACCTGCATGAGGGGGGCAGCGGCCGTGGTTCCAGGCTACGACAGAAACTGGTCCCAAAGCCTGGCGCACAAGGTCTTCCGTCTGAGCTTGGGATTTGCCTGGCCGCGGCAAGAGCTAGCTATGCACGAGCCTCTTGCAAATGCTGCGAAGTTGGTGATAAGCTGTCTGGCAGCTTGGGTCACCCAGAACCATGACAGCGGCACAGATGCTGTCCTCTAAAGTTCGACGGTACTCACCTAGGATCCACAGGCGAGCTCAGGTCCAGGCAAAACGACTGAAATGAGAGGCGGTTCCTTACATTCCGAGACCATTGCGCTCGGACTGCATGAACTCATCGACCTGTGAAATGCCAGAAGCCCGTATTGAACGCGTCTGCTCACACGCTGGGGTCGAGCCTTCTTGCGAACCTGAGCCGCCTCATGCAACCTGGAGCCACAGTCATGCTTCTGTCAAAAAAGTCTTTTTATCAAAGGTTGCAACTTCGCACCCATCCAACTGACACAGACTCGCTCAAGGCTCAGCACTGCTCACACCTCGAGTGCTCTGAGCTGCCTGCTCTTCCTGGTAGGCTGTCCGAACCTCGACAAGCTTCGCTAAGTCTAGGCGACGTTCCAACGAACCGGCTGCTGTCGCTCACGCGCACCACAATCACCATTTACCTCTTGCCTCCTGTAGCATGGCAGCATTGTGCGCCGCCACTGTGTTGGTGGCTGTCTGAAAGTGGGCTTTCATGTCTGCCATCATCCTGAGCTTCGTCGCAATGCAGCTCCCAAATCAGGCCAAGACGAAGGGCAAAGGCGGCTAAGGGCCTTGCCTGTCAACAGTCTGCTGCAAGGCCGTGACGTTGTTGTTGGTCTCCAGAGTGAAGTTGTTGACCTCTCAAACTGCTCGGGTCTGAGCAGACCTGCAACCATACTTCGCCGAGTCCGATCTCGGCAGTGCACACCCCGGCACCGCGGTTACCCCCCGAGGCCCCGGAGGGGGGCACGATGTATTCGAAAATATCGTCCCATCATGTGATCTAGCGGCAGCCAGATTGTTGATAATGGTTGACCTCTCAAGAGTTGTTTCGTTCGCTTCTTGACTGAAGACTTTGGGAAGGAGGAGAGAAGCTGTCCATGGTTTCACCTGCAATCGTCTTCCAGCCTCCTCCTGGACCATCTGAAGCTGGGCAATGCTCGCCTACCACTGGATCTGCGTTTCCAGCTCTCTTCAAGCCTTCAAGGCGTCATAAGCCTACTTGGGACCTTGTCGTGCTTCATGGAAGCAAACTCGGTGCTCATGCTGGTGACCTCATGGTTCAAACGTCACGACGAAGAAACAGCACGACGCGCAGGGCATAGAAAATCTTGACAGCCCTATCCTGCGACCAACTCGCCTGCCTCACTTTAACGAAGCTCAGGCTGCAACCACCTCGTTCGTGTGGGAAAGATCATGCATGACCTTCGCTAGTCCTGCCAGACAAGTTGGACGAAGCTAGGCACACCTGATCGAGCCTGCGCCAACTCAAAAAGTAGACATAAGCACAGGTGCATGAGCCATTCGATGTTCGTGTGGAAGATAGCACATTGCTGTGACACATTGCCACAAGTCCACATTCCAGTGCAAGATTCGGGATGTGCCTGTCTCTTCACCCCACAGGTCATCACTCAGCTTGTCATAGCGATTCTCAAGGCTCACCAGCTTCACCTTGCGAGTTGTGGTCGGCATCGATCCAGACTGTGTGTCAGTCACATGATGTCGATGATCACTTGAAGCATCGGGCTGCAGACCAGTGCATGTGAACCCTCCAAGGTGCACTTGCTACATCAACGGTGAAACCCACCTCGAGCTCCATTTTGAAGACATTCAGCATCTTGCTCTGCTGCGAGAGCCGCTTCTCCAAATCTGCCCGAAGCCTTGTGGCAAGAGAGTGGCTAGACCTGCGTGGCACCTCTGCGAATCTCCGAGGGCACGGCGAGTCTCCCACATCCTGGACACGACCTCGACACCGAAGCCGGCACTGATGTTCTGCAGCAGCCGAAAACGTGAGACTACTTGACACAGCATCCAGCCTAGCTCGCCGACCACGCGGTCCACGGTGCGCTGTGTCCCCTGCACGGAGGCGTCCATGCCTCAGAACGCGATCTTTGTGTCCAGTGATAAAGGCTTTCTGAAACTACTGGTACTCTTTTACAGGAAAATGTTGCTGCTTCAACTGACAAGGTCTTGACAACACGCTGGATGGGTTCTTTCCCCATGCATGCTTCGTGCGGAAATGGACGTGCACGACTTTGGCTCCCTGCGCTCTAGCTCGTAGCGGAAGACATCCAGGTCCTGCTACATGCCAGTACAGCAGATCAGCACAAGACTTCCGTAGCTTGTGTTTGCTGCCTGACTGACGGTTTAGGACTCGAGTATATACCTGCTTGAACTAGAAGCCCACCGGCTCCTTTAAGAACAACCCCTGACAAGCTCACAGTGCCTACGCGATCCCAAACAAAATGTCTGCTTCCATGCGTTCGTGTGGGTGATTGGATAGGTGCTGCACAGTCTGCTCGTCGGTCTGTCCGTTTCTGTGTCTCTCTGTCGTTGTGTCCATCCGTCTCTCCCCCCGCTGTCTGTGTCTGCCTCCGCCGCCTTTCCTCTCTGTCCGACAGAAACTCAAGGAGTCAAGAACTTGCTGAGTCATGTGTGATGCTCGTACTCGTGCACAGTACTCAGTAATGAGGTTGCCAATGTCGCAAACTTACATCCTGGGGCGTTCGTTCGCCTCCGTTTCTTTTTTGGCCTCCTTTGCCGGAGATCCATGCATCTGCCAGACCAACGGCAAAGCTACGTCAGCAGCGCCAGTCAGGAGCTGCACGGCTGCACGTCCGCCGCAGCATTGCAAATCTTCAAAACTTCGACGATACTGCGAAGAAGCCGAAGCCGTGTGGGCCGGCCTTGCCTTCCACTCCGTTTGGACGAACGCCGCTCATGGACAGTTTCCTTCCCTGCTGGACGCCATGTCGTTCCATGCCATACCAGCGGGACCTGCTTGCAATTGATGAGCATCCCGTGGAACCCACCGAATCCAAAAAATATCAACATGAACTGCGGTCATGTTCGTGACCAGTTTGCCTGTCACGCGCGTTTCTCATGCTGCAGGATTGCGGCAGCAGTTCCGCTCTTGTTGACCAAGGCTACATCTGGTAGAAGCAAGCGGCTGTCTTCCGACCAAGGCATGCGACTCACTGTGTAAGGTCCCGCCACGTGGCATGGTGATGTTAATGCGACCCGAACATGCTTCTCGCCAGAAACTTGCTTGAGAGCTGCATAGCGCTCCGGCATGTGATGAAATCCTGAGCGCCAACAAAGCCGTTGGATGGGGCTCACACCCGAGAAGGTATCCACAACAAGCCTCGTGGTCTGGGACAAGCAGTGTGTGCACACCTTCCCCTCGTGGAGTTCGCGCTCAACCTGCACTCTTCTTCGTCCAGCTTGCCAGAAAGTCCCACTCGTTGGAGTTGGAAGCTTCTTTCCACGCCTGCGCACGACTGCAAGACTGGTCTCTTTCAGCACGAACCCTGTGTGGCAAGTGGCTCGGCCTCCTCTAGGCATCCGCATCTCAAAATCGGATCCACGAGGACCTTCAGGTCACAGCTGAAGCTTCAGCTGCTCTGCGGAAGCTGTGGCCACCCGCGGGAGTCAAATCTGTCACACGCCTTGAGAAGATCGTCGAGAACCGCGGCTCGAGCTGCAGTTGCTGCTGGATTGCCTCTCGGTTACAGAACAAACATAGCAAACAGACCCCCTTGAAAAACCTCGACATCTCCCCCAAGGCATCCCAACATAAGACACGTGGTGTCGCCTCGGACAGGAAGCAGGGCTGGCCCTTGGTTCACCTCCGGTCACGAACTGAACCTACACCCCCTGTACTCCAGTGGTTGCTTCGGAAACACAATTTGTGTCGGAGCTGCCAGATCTTGCTCGAACACGAAAGTATAACATGCTGTTGCTTGTCTTGCTGCCGGAAGCTACCGTTGAGTGCCCTACACGTATCAAACCCGCTATCACTCGAGCGTGCGCACCCTGCAGGCGACGTAATTCCTAAAGCAATGCAAGAAGGATTCAGAGAACATGATGTTCGATATACCTACCTAAGCGCCTGCTGGTACTTCCACTGCTGATGCTACTTGCCACTGCTGCAGCCAGCAACACTATGCCCACCACGTGGTTATTTGCTCGTTCATCGGAAGAGTTGCTGCTGCTACAATCACTACCTGGTACCCTTACCCTACCACTGTGGCAGTATCCAAGAGGAGGAGGATGAGCAAGTCGGAAAGTCGTGACAGGGGGGCGTGTTCTTGCTACATCGCGGCAGGACTCGGGAAAACGGACGACAGCTTAGGTCCCAGTCTCAAGCATGCAGAGAGCAGGAACTGCACCTCCAGGAGCCAGGGCCGCCCTTCTTTGTCCAAGAGGACATCAGCTCCCAGGAGCTCGAAGCTCAGCACAGAACCTGGAAAAACCACAAGTGCAGACTCACAAGCATTCTAGAATGGTATGCCCGCCTGCATCGCTGGCTGCAACAAAGGTTTCAAGGAAAGGCTCCAGAACGGCCTGCAAACCGACGAATGAAAGCAAAACAGCGTCCAGCGCGCAGCTCCGGGACTTGCACAATGTGCTTCATTTTGCACCCTCAGGCCTTGAACATGCTCAACATCGCCGGCCAAACTGCTGCAGACTGAGAAAAGGCTTTGCTGCTCCTTCCCTGCACATCTTTGAAGACATCAAGTGTGCTGTGCACGTGTCGAGAAGAATCCGGATCGGCTGCATCATATGCTGCCGGGTGTGATCTGCAAATGAACTCTCGGCGAACGAGCGCCATGGCAGAGGACAGTTCGTGTTGCGCCACCAATAGCAAATAGATCCGAAACGTTAGCTTCCGGTCTTCCTCATCCAGTAAGACTGCAGGTACTTCGCGCTGAGCGACATAGTCATCTTGCTCTTCTTGGGCGACGGCCAGCCATGCGCTTTGGCAGGTGTTGGCCCCCAAGTGCACAGAAACGCCTTCATTCCGCTCTTTGCGAGCGTGCTTCAGGAACCATAGCACCCGGCTGTCGCACTCGCCATATCTGGACATGTCATGCGGAGTGAAAACTGTGAGAGGTGCCCATGTGCTTAGTCCACATCTCTCAAGGTACATGGCCAGTCGCTTCTTGTCGCCCAATTCTGCACAGGCACCGAGCGGGCGCAGCTCGAGCAGACCCCGGCGACTTCCTGCCCTGCCTTCGTCCCCTCTCCCTCGCTTGGAGGGCGGCCCCTTCCCAGGCCTCCAGGCCGACAATAGGGCCTGCTCACCGCAGAGAGCTGGCTGGAGTCCGCGAGCTCTCAGACAAGCAGGCAGGGCCCATGGCATGTTGGAGTGGAATGTCGCACATGCTTCCTTCAAGACCACGCAGCCTTCGTGACTGCACCGCCTCAAGAGACAGGGTCGGAAGCTGCGTTAGGTGATAAGTCTTTTCTGCTCACCGAAACCACGAAAAGCCGAAGTCCCCCCGCACAACCCTACATAGTGGCCCACAAGAGCTCGTGAACAAACTGGCCCAGGAGCTTGCTCTCCATGCAGCCAAAAAACAACCGACAAACCCCCCGATATCTGAGGCAGCACTTCACCGAAGCTCAGCTTGGAACATCTCGAAACCTTGTGTGAAGATTCTGCTTGCCAAGATGCGGCTCCACGACGACTCGGGTGCTGAAGCTGCGCGCGTCGCCATGCCCCACAGTGAGTCCGGACATGAACTACACAGCTACTTCAGTTACTTCTGTTCCTCTCCTACGGAAGACAGTAGGAGTCATTGAAATGTAAGGTGTTCTACAGTTGGGCGCTCTCTCCCATTCAGAAGCATGGCATGCATTGCCGTGACCACATGACTTTGAAATCACTATACTATATATTATACATGTATATATGAAAGCCGAAGTTGTGCGGAGCCTAGCCCACGGCTCACACGTGCTCACGGCTGCCACGGCTCCTGCTTCATGCAGCTCAACGAGTCGGTGGCGGTCGCTTGCCATTGCCTTGGCGGCTCGAAGAGTAAGAGAGCGTCTCTTTCAAGATCCAATCACCACACCTGGCCACTGCCTCAGGTCCCCACTTCCGCTCGGAATCATACTTTGCAAGCTCGATCCTGAAGTTTTCGATGGTCGCCACCTAAGCATGAAAAAAACAAGGCATCCTCCGAGCTTTCCGTTTCCAGGTCGGTTTGCACAACAGCATCTGTCCACAAACGTCGTCTTCTCCCGCCCAACGCTTGCTTGATGCACTGCAATGCTGGGGCACGCCTGCTGCTCCACCTTGTTTGCGGTGAGCCTAAGGTCCATGGTGGCAGCTTAGAGTCAGAGGACGTTTCAGATGTTGCATGCTCTGTTTTGGCAAGCAACTGACACAAGACAAGCACATCATCTGAAGCGGCGCACTGCAGCAAAAGCACCCTGCAAAGCTTCCTGAGGATGCTGACATTAGGTCGGAGATCTGTCCCGACTTCAGCTGGAGGTCGTCCTGTACTTATCGTCAATCCGAATGGTAACCCGGAGAAGCACCGTGCTGCAGGAAACTGTGCTCATGCGCCTGCACCTGCGTGACATCATGCTCGAATGCCTCACGGCTCCAGTTTAATGCTGGTTCACAGAACCGCTTCAACGGCAGAAAGGTGAACCTCAGCCCCTGGCAGCTGCTCTCCGAACAGTTGGGCCAATGAGGTCCAAACAGTGCCTAAGTCCGTCCAGCCACATCGTGCCATGATGTGCCATTCTCTCAGGTAATCTTGGGAACACTGGAAAAGTGTGAGGCTATGATACCCGGAAGATAGACAAATTCTGCTCTCGAAGTCCAAGCCATGGGCTGACGCAAGCGGACCTGCAAGAAAAAAGATCCTACCACAGGCACAGGCACAGTCTTGTTGCTGCGAAACCTCTCTTGCAAGCATCTGGAGCTCTGAAACATAGCAGCTCTGTGTTTGTGCTGTCCCTGCTGCCCGACGCAAGCGGGCAACACCTTGAACCCTTCACATAGAGGCACAGGTCACAGTGTGTGCAAAAGCCTGCATCCCGACAGACCGCAAGAACTAGGTCGCAACACCTCCAGGTTCGCCATCTGCACTTCATGCTCACCTCTGGCCACAGGGCACTCCAGAACGCACTTCGGCTAACTGCTGCCGAGCTTGGCTGTGAGGAAAGTGCGAGATCCTGCCGTCTGACAAGCTGTCTGCGAGATTTCACGCATGACTGGCTTTCATCGGCCCTGAACCCAGAAGTTACCCTGCCTGAACTCGTGAAGCTTCTAAGTACGCGGCTCTGCGTGATGCCACCGGGAAGTGGTGTAATACCTGCTGAGACGCAATAGGAGATCTAAAGGATCCCGAATGATGTTAGGGACAGACTGGGCCACTAGGCCTCTGGGAGTCCAGGCAGACATGGCAGACTGCAAACTCTTCGACAGAAACAACCAGGCTGAGGCACTCGGCGCTTGGGCAGCTTCTTCCAGCATCTTTGCATAGTCCTTCGAATGCAAGCAGCACCGCATGCAAACGTGCATAAGATTGCATAAACATGTGCCAGCTCTCACAGAATGGTCTGCTAATAGTCGGTGTACAGTGCCCATGTGACACCGAGGCAGCGGCAACCGGTTCTACTGTTTCGTCCAGAGCCAGATCCACGCCTTTGCTGGGCTATGCTGGGCTCCTCTATCATCGGCGCCTTCCTGGGAAGTTCTAAGCCCCGGGCTGCCGCGCGGAGGTGTGCTTCTGGCTTCATCGGTCCGCACCATCACTCTCTGATTCTGAGCGCTGCTGCGTGGACTGTACCGAACTTTTGAACTGCAATGCTACTGCAACTTGCTTGCCTGCCATACCTGCGATGTACTTGGTAGGACACGGCTGTCCAGTCTGCTATCTGCGGGCACTGGGGCAAGATGCAAGTTGAGGGTGCTGTCGATATCAGCTTCAATCCACTTTTCATCTTGGAAGCTTGAGAAAACATGAACCGGCTTCTGCAACACACCCGCCTGACATGACACACAAGCACTTTCCGAAAGAGCAGAACCTTTCCTGACACAGATCAATGTGGCTCACATGTCTTTGCACGGGCCTAAGTCTGGGTGCGTCATTAGCATGTCATTGGCCAAATCAACTAACAAAACGCCGATCAGTCGTCATTGCCGTCCAGCAGGGTGTCCTGCCAGGGCTCTTGCATGGAATTGGGGCCAGCTGAGGGGCACAGGCAAAAGTGGTTCAGACGCCGTGAGCACTTCACACGTGGCTGCCTGCCTTCTCATAAGCCAGCCAATACAATCTCTCGCCAGCACCCTCATCCGCAGCATCTTCGTGACAAGCGGCACAAGGTGCTCCACAGCAAACGTGCCGCAGCAGAAGTCTCAAGCATAGGTGTCGGTAGCAGCAGCTTGAGAGATAATGTGCATACAGCTGGTTCTTCCTCTTCGTGGCATTATCGTAGAGACTGCCCAGTAAACCAATGTAGACATTCATCACGACCACTGTCACCCCGAGGCTCAATGCCATGAACTCGAATCTCACTCCCCGGTGGTACTTGTCACTCCAGTCAGATGGGTCGGCGTCGACATCGCCATGGATGGTCCCATTGCGCTTTTCTACCCTTCCAGTCAGCTTTTCATTGATACCCTCCAGCTCATTCAGGTCGAAGTCACCCAGCACTTCGAGGCGGAAGATTTTGAGGAACGTGTCTAGCACCTTGTTGGCTCCGCCGATGTTATCCTCAATGGGGAATACCCTGTATGCCTGAAAAGATCCAGCCAACATCAGTGCCAAGAAGAAGAGGAAGTAGACGGAGGCTGGCCGGCTGACCGCATGAACAATGGGAACCACGCGGCGACCGATCTCTTCGAACTGGAAGAAGTCGATGGCAAGTAATGTCCATCGTATCAAAACAAGGGCTGAGATCATTACAGGATGAGCCTCGAAGAAATCAAAGCCAATTAAGTCCGGGTTGTTTAGGCAACTGAGAAACCGCATGCCCACATATACCGAGAACACCTCCGCCAGCGTGATCAAGGAATTCCACAAGGTCAGGTGCTTCGCAATTGCCGCGAGGAAGCTCGAGCATGGATGCATCCGGTCGCAAAATAACCAGAGCCCAGAGAGAACCCTGCCTAAGCATGCTATGCAGACCCAGATGCCAAGAATGCCGAAGCTCCACAGCGTTCTCGTTTCGGGCTTCTGCTGGATCTGCACCTTGTATCCCAGATGTGCCAACAAGACCACTATCAATACATCAACAAAGCTGTCCAGGAGCCGGAAGCCAAAAGTTCTTCGCAGAGATTCCCGCACGATCGCTTTGCCCAAGACCGTGTTGAAGCACTGGCTGCCTTGTCCAGCATCTACAAGGGCCTTGAGCGTAAGTGTGAGATCCGCATCTGAGAGCTCAAACAGCTGCACTGCCGGCGAGATGCTGTAAGTTGCCTCGAAAATCAAGGCATGCTGCCCACCAAACGTCTTGCTGGCAAACTCCCTCAGCACTTGGCAGCAGTCCCCTCCTTCCGGAAACTTCTTTTGGCTGATGCTCTCCTCAAACTTCTCTAGTTCCCGGTCCCTTCCGTTCTCGCAACCTATGACGCAAAAGTTGCGCTCCTGAGGCTTGAAGAGCTCCCACGGGCTCAGATGCCTCTTGTGGTCCCGGACTCGCTCCGAGTCCTTCCAGTTGAACATCTCTTGGACCCGTGCCTCCACTCTGTTCCAAGTCAACTCCAAGCTCAAGCTTCGCAAGAAGCGATTCAAGTTCTCCTGGTTGTACTCGATGCGAAGAAGGGTCACAATCTCAACGAAAAGCTGCGGGGTCAGTTCATTCAACGTCTGCACCCAATCCTCGAAGGCACGCTCCCAGCGTTGAATGTCGCGAATCTGCCGTTCCACATCCGCTTGTTTTGGATCTCCCGGCACCAGGCACCAGAACCCAGATTCTTCCAGTTCCTTCTTCGTCTGCTTCATCAAGCGCTCCGCTTCCAGCAGCTCTATTTGGGCGTTCAGACGAACTGTCGCATCGCTATGCGCGGTGCTCAGGACCTGCTCATGTTCCTGCTTTTTCTGAATGCAATCGCAGAGCACCCGCAGTCTCTCATAACTAGATGCTCCCAAGCATTCTACTTCGTATCTCATTGCCAACTGGCGCAAATCGTCTCTGCGTCTTTCAGCTTTCTGTGTCGTCAGGCCCAACGGCTGCAGTCTCTGCTGGTATTCCGCACCCACGAAGCAGCCTGCCGAGTCCTGACTCGCCTCCTCATCCACGTCGGAACTGGAGTCGAGAAACAAGGCGCGAGAGTTCGCGGAGCTGGCTCCCATCGCTGCTTAAATCACAGCTACATCAATGGACACGTGCACCCCGCTCAGAATCAAGCTGGCATACATCGCAACATTTGACACTGATTGCGCCAATGTGGCAACTGTGATCTCGGCTGTCAAGAGACTGGCTAGCGGTTTCAGCAACAGACGTGTCTTTGCGATCTTTTGCACGTTCACTCCACAAGCTCTCACACCGACTTCTCAGGAACTGCACTTGGTCGTCGTGCCGCCACGGCCACTCCCAATGGCTCACCTTCCCGAGCGGTGACGGGTGGAGTTGTGAGCTCCAATAGCAGGTGCTACTGACACCCTGCAGAACCTGACAAAACCTCGCAGATTTCTCTCCCTTCTTTCGCAAGGGTTTAGGTCTCTTTCTCTCTCCCCTTCCTCTCTCTCTCTCTTCCTTCCCTTGGGGATGAGTCCGCGAGCGGGCCCGGGCCTAGGCCCTTGCATTGCCCCCTTTTGTGTGGTGGAATGGGGGGCTTTCGTTCCTAGGCAGGTCTAGCAGTCTAGCAGGTAGAGTGTGTCCGTTGATGTAACCCCCAGGGCTCAAATCGCCTGTAGATCAGGAACAATTGTGCCCCAGTGTCAAAGGACACGCAATTCCGCTGCCCTCCCCGTCCTGGCACAGGCGACAAAGGGCTAAGCGGGCGAAGGCTCGTGCGCGCTTTCGCAGTGCGAAGGCGAGCGGCTCATTGCCCAGGCGGAAAGACTTTACGTTGCTCAGGAACCATCATTCTGGAGGCAAGGATTTTGGTATGAGCAAACAATGGCGAAATCCCAAGAACGAGTCGTACGAGTCGTACAGAAGACCCTCTTCCGGACAGCCGTCACATGGGCATGTGCCTTGGCGGCTTTGGAAGGGAGCGCAGTCCCCATCTCAGCATCGGCCCAGAGACGGCAGTGCTGCAGTGTTTCCGAGCTACACCCAGCTTCAACTGCAGCCGGAGCCTACGAGCGTTGGACCTACAATGGCGGATGGAAGCGAGGGGACACTGCAGATCATGCAACGAGCCCTTACGAATGCGAAAAAGGCGGAGCATCGAGTGCGACAAATCAATCAACAGCGAGAGAAAGCAGTGAAGCTCTGGGAGCAGTACAAGCTCACCCTGGAGCAGACGTACATCAAAGAGCACAGGAGGCACCAGCAAGACCTTCAACGACTCCAGAAGGAAATGGAATCTGCCCTGGCCAATCAGGAGCACGCGAGGGCCTCTGTTCGTGGAGCCTACCATGGAGAGGCAGAGGTTCCTACCGAAGTGGACCCGCAAGCCAAGGAGGCCGCGGCAGAGTGGATGGGCCTTCGTGGGAAATGGGAAGAAGTTGCCAAGTGCGAAATGGATGGAGTCCTGCAGCGGGCTATGTCGATGGATGTGAACATGGCGACGGCCCCCCAATCGGGGCCCGACTGTGGACCTGTTTCTGCCCCTGCACAGCAGCGACATCTACGTCGAGAGATGCTCACCCAGCTTTTCTCAGAGGAAGAAGTTCAAGCCATCCTGCAGGCCACCCAGCCCAAGATGTGGGCTCCTGGATCTCCGTCCTTGCCTGGACAGGCCCCTTTTACGACAGGGCCAACTATGCCAGGACCATGCAATGCCCCAATGGCAGCGCCGTGTGGGAAAGGGACACAGCAGGGCAGCACAGGACCCTCTACCCTGCAGACCCAGCCAGCTGCTATGAGGATGGACCCATACCCTCCTTCTCCGACGTTGGGAGGTCACCCCTCTTTCGAGATTGCCTCACCTGCTGCGATGCCCGACAGTGCCCTTCGAACAGCTATGCACCAACAACTTGGCCATGGAGGACCTGTTTTGGAACCGCTTCCAGTTCCGGAGTACACCAAAGTTACGTCGCCACGTCCGAGAGTCAACCCCTACGAGACTGGGCGAGCGGAGGACCTGATTTCTGCCGCCGACCAAGCTGCACGCAACCAAGCGCTGCAGCAGAGAATGGCTGCCACACGTGCCAGCCTTCAACCCTTTCGAGGTGCCGGACAATCATCCCAGGCGAGCCTATCGGATGCTACGACGACACAGGTTGGCCAAGCAAAACCATGTGTCATCAACGACGACGACGACTTAGATGGACTGGATAGAGTTACGGAGACGCCCCAAGGAGAGCCTGGCTACCGCATTTAGCCGTCGGATGTTGTCGACTTCCCAGTGCCGGCCCTGCGTACAGGACAGAGAAGCTTGCTTTCTCCTTTGAGGGTCCACCCAGTGTGAGCGCTGAGCCTAATGTACGGGACATGTGGTTTCAGCCCTCCACCTGGAAGATACCTGCAGAGTTGAGACTGTTCGCTACTCTGCCCTGGAGGCAGGTCTGTGAACTGAAGGCAGTATGTGAGTATGCTGAGAAGCCTGTACATAGCAGTGTTCCGCCAGCCACACCAGCCAGGGCCCCCTTTTTAAAGCAACGAGTAGACGAGTCACACTGGGTTTGTGTGTACCGTACTACTAGCTGCTGCCCTTTCAGCTTGACGGTAGCCCAGCATTGGTCTTTTGCTGAGGTGCCTTCTGGCTTCTGGAGCCCGTCTGTTGCTTTGCCTTTCTCCACTTCGCAGGTGTCTCCACAACTTTGCCCTGACACAACTGCGCGGACTGCCTCTTGTGGCGGCCCTTCTGCACGGGGTTCCCCTGACTTAGCCCTCTCAGGTTTAGTCTCCGACCCCCCTAGTGGTTGTAGGACTGTCCGAACAGCAACTGCAAGCGCGTGCAGACATGCTCTGACACTGCTCTGTACGAGAGGAGCCAATTCTGATATGGTGCTGGCGCCTAAAAGTGGTATCGGTGGCTCTGGGACCACTGCCAGGTCACAATCAGATTGGTATCCCATCCTTACTTTTCTGCTGCAAGCGGGGAGGCACTGGGTCGCATTCTTCCGGACCCTTATGCTCCTGCCCAGTTTTGTTCTGCTGTGCATTTTAGGCCGTGCAATTTTGCAGCCTTTTGCTCCTTTGAGAGCTGCCGGAATGCAATCCAAGCCCTCCCACCGGCAAATACTTCTTTGCTTCTGCGTGGCATCTGCTGCCAGCGCACCAGTGCTTGACTGGAGAAGGACAACCTCCTGTCGATACAGCAAACCTATGGGGGGCTGTCAGCCACGACCAGGCCCGAGTGCCACCTGGCACAAACTGTGGGCGGTGCTCCTCTTGGCCCTTCCGGATCTTATTTGGAGCACACCACCTGGACTTCCGGAGCTTGAAGACGCGGGAGAGCGAGCTGCAGCTCTGAACAGAGTTCGGGAATTCCCGCCAATGCCGGATCCTATGGCCGATGCACCAGGCGCTCCGCCTACCCATGCCCCAGACATTGTGCATGCGGCACTAATACCTCCTTATGGACCACCTCCGCCTTTTCCTGTTCGGTGGGAGTTACACGTCCATCCTCCTGAAACAGCTCCGATCCCCCCACGAGGAGTGCACAGCCTTGGTTTTGAGCCCAGGATACCAGCCAGAGCCACTGAGGTTCCCACTAGGCATCCCATGTGACGTCGAAGACCTGCTTGATGAAGTAGGCCGGCGTGTCGTGCACACCAAGCTTGCATTTGCCGACCGATTCGTTGCGGTGCGGCCCCAGCCACTCCCGCAAGTCGCCACTGTTCTTGTCGCACCGGATTGGACAGCCTATGGGTCAGTTGTTGCGGTTTGTCTTGACTTGAGGGACACCGTCCCAGGAAGCACAGGTCCTGTCACCTCTGCTTATGTGACCAGGACATCGTGTAAGAGCGAGATTTGCCGCCAAGCTGGGATCTACGGAGCTAGACCTTGTAAGGTGTACATAGGTACAGAGCCCGAGCCCCTCGAGGAGGATGAGAGCATCTTCCTTAATACAGGTTGTTTGATAACGCTCGTTTGTCGCGATGTATGCCCCTTCTATGCGAACGACCTGGCCTACAGATTGCAATTGCCAGACACGTGGCCAGATCCTCCTCTTGAGCCGCCGAGCCAACCCAAACCCGCTCTCCTTCTCTTGCATCACTCCGGGAGGTTTTTGTTCCGTCCACAAGCTAGCCAGCTGCCCATAGACGAGGCCGCCGTGAGGTTTGTAGGCATACAGCGATCTCAGGCAGACCTGCATGTGCCAGCAGGTGAAGGCTGCAGTCACCTGCAGCATCTCGGGGTTAGCGTTAGAGGGGTCATTGCTGTGGTTGACCGCAACCTGCTGCCGCCCGATCAGCCTCAATACCTTGTTTTCCTTGACTTGCGGCAACTTGCGCATGGTGTACGTTTCCTAGTTTTGACCCGCCCGTATATCATGCGAGACGAACTTCGAAGGCTTGCAAATCGTCAGCCACCCCCAGCATGGCGCCTCCGCGTCCTCGGTGGGCGCATGCGGCGTACAAAACTAGAGTTCCAAGAAAACGAGACCCTAGTTTTTGGCTTCGAGTACCACATGGACTCTGACGAGTCCGAAGAGTCATTCTCACCAACAACAGACGAAGAGGACTCGGACCAAGAAGAAGATGAGTCTTCTGATAGCTCTGCTGGAGACGAGGCCTTGTCACAGGCCACCACCAGGTCGAGAAGCCGAACAAGGCGACGGAGTGCCTCGCCTAACCAACGAAGAGACCCATCTTCTGACCGGTCCTACCAAGGTGCTGTAGATAAGTTTGCCCTAGCTACGAATGAGGCATCGGCCCAAGCTTGGGGTAAATTATCTACTCCTGCCGTAGAGCCCCAGCCTCCAAGTGTTTTTGATGTAGGGTGCCCAACTCCGCCCAGCCTTGATCGGTACCAAATCGGTGAAGCCACCCTCTCAGATTCTTGCCTTGGCAAAAGCTTGCGGCTGAACGCCGAACCCCATGTTGAAGGTCCCGCTGCACGGAGTGCTCTTGATGCCCTCAGGCATGCCACTGCGACTCTGGGTGGTGACTGGCCACTCACTCCGATAGAGATCATACAAGAGCAACCTCAGCCAGCGGATTCCCCGCCCACTTCAGAGGAAGAAGAGGATGTTGCCTTCAAGTGGGTTGCAGTAGCTGTTCTGAAAGTCGGTTTTGCCCCTGAATTCTTGACGGTAGTCCTAGGTTTTCCAGGTACAGATCGAGAACTGTGCCAGGCAGTCCAGGCGGCGCGTCATCCGGAGGATGCCCGACTGTTCCCACATCTCTTCACAGCACTCCCCCAACCAGCTGTAGGCTGCTTTGTTCTTGTGGCCAACCCTGCATGGCACCCGCAGGCTGTGACTGTCTGCGTCAACACCCAGCAAGTTGATGGAAGACTTTTTGCAGCAAATTCCATGCACTATGCCACCAGGACACAGCTTCTGCATCTCGCCGGTTTCACTGCAGCGTCGGATCTTCAGGTCCGTGCCGGTGACAGTCCCGACACAATTGCTGCTGAGGGATCTGACAACCTCTTTCCCGGTGTCACCGTCAGCATCTTCCCCCCAGATGTGACTCTTACACAGGTGCCTGAACTTGAAGACCTCCTTACCACGGGAGCTCACCTACAATCAGAACGTGTTCTTCACACCAATGTTAGCGATGCTTACTGTGTGGTCTGGCAAGACAGGCATCTCATTTACGAGATTGACCCGCGACATCCTATGCGCTACAGACAGGACCTTGCTGCCCAGCTAGGTGTTGATCAGAGCCAGCTTGTCCTTGTGCCTGCCGCCCCCCGTGCAACGGACGTTGAAATTCAAGGCAGACAGTGCAGAACTGTGCTAGCTGCCTTCCTGAGGTCGGATTTTGAGGGCGAACCCCTTGCAGTCGGTGCTATAGTTGATTGTAGGCAGCTTCTCAGCGGATGGTGGGGACGTATTTGCCCACGAGGTCTCCTTGACATAGGCACACTTGTCACTCGGCTTGATGCAGAGGCCCCTCTGCTGTGGAGGACACATGTCGATGGTGCCCCTGAGCGCTTTGGCCATTTTCAGGTAGATCCAGGTCAGCTTTTGAAAGCAGAGTACATACCGGCAGACCCCCAACAGCCTTTGCCTTCCGAGCAACACCACACCGGTGCTGAGGTAGGCGGTGAATGCGGTGAACAAGCCCAAAATGTGCCTGTTGATTTAGAAGCTGACAGCTGGGTGCCAGATTTGCCAGCTGATGTTTTCACAGCGGACTTTTTTGTATACGCCCAAGATTTCAGGCCGGAGAGGGTCCGTGTTACCCTCGAGGCCCCGGGTTCCCTCTACCACGCGCACCAGGCTGTCAATGCAGGACGAGACAATGCCAGCAGGAGACGCGCACCGAGACTACTCGAGGTCTTTCCCCAACCTGATCCAGAATTTGGTTTGCTGATTGCTGTCCCGAGCTGGTCTTTGCCGCGTGTTCCGGCCCTCTTCGATGCTCGGTTAGTAGGAGGCGGCATCTTTTGCTGTCTCTCCGAGCCACAAACAACTCGAGCGGCACTTCTGCGACTTGCGCAAGTATCTTCTGACGCTGTGCGCATTTTTGTTCAAGACCAGCCTTGGCCTTTAGAAGATGACCTGCCGGTTATCCTCTCAGAAGGTGCGCTTGTCACGATTGCCAGCACGACCGTTGTCACGATTCAGCGTGCCACCCTCCCCGATATGCTGCTATCTCATGACCGATGGGCCGGTCAAGAGCATGTTCCTGCAGACGCGCCCCTCAGCTTGATTGTGTCACCTGCAGGGCCTGCACCCTTTCAGCTCCCCCTCATTGATGTGCACCAAACTGCTGCTGACCTGTTACTCGCGAACCCGAGCCGGGTCCGCACTCAATTGGTGACAGCACCAATATCCGGATACTGTTTCAAGGGGCATCATGTCCAGGAAGTCACTCTCGCAATTGCTGAGAACCGACGGCCCGATATGCATGACCCAGAGCTGCGATCTGGCTACACCTTGTAGCTGCTACAGTTACGGACGACGCACGTATCCTCTTGCATGTGGCTGAGCACTTTCAGCAATTGTGCCCAGTGGGGCACCAAGTAGCAACTGCGCGTGCTACTCCACCTCACGAGTCAGAGACAGGCAGCCCGACCTTCCAAAACGGTGAGGTTGTTGCTGTCTTTTTCCAAGACGTTTATGGTCTCCCACGACCCTTAAGCACAGGACACGATTCAGAGCACGAGCCCGACAGTGAGTCGAGCCCAGGTCCGTCTCCAAGGCAAGCCACGGAAGCCAGAGGGTACGGAACCCAAAACA
Organism: Symbiodinium sp. CCMP2592; assembly: GCA_905221615.1. Lineage (NCBI taxonomy): Eukaryota > Dinophyceae > Suessiales > Symbiodiniaceae > Symbiodinium > Symbiodinium sp. CCMP2592. Next base: position 40,040 of record CAJNDT010000397.1, read on the forward strand.
AAGATCCTGCTGCATCAAGTCGACACGCTGTTCCAGATCCCTCTGCTACGCAGGGCCGCAGCATTCCAGGAAACCGCCATGATGGAGCCACCTGCGTCCCCAAGGCCACCAAGCCACCCAACAGCCTTGGACTCTGTTGCATCGTTGCGCTCGCTGGAATTGCCAGTATAGCTGCTATCCAGCAGTCCAGGCAAGAGGCTGCTACCCTGATCACGGTGTTCTTTGCGATCCGTTTCAGGATGAGGCCCCTTGCCGCCACTATTGGCCTCCTCTTGGTTTTGCCTACTGCCACGGAGAGCACGACAATCGTCTCTGTGAGTTTTGGGCGGCAGCACGCCAACTTGGTTACAGCACACCAGTTGGGGATGTCCTAGTGTACACAGATGGGTCCTATACTCCGGCTGCACCAGGAGGCACAGCCAAGATTGACCCTCACGCACCAGCCATAGGCTTTGCTTTTGGTCCCGTCACGCAGATCCTCGACTTCGGTGGAGCACAACTGTCTCCATATCGAGTGCTATGCGCTAGTCGCAGCGGCGCTTATCAGCATCACGTCTTTGCATCATAGGTCATAGGACGTGTCACTTCCTGTCGGATTGCGTCTCCGCGATAGATGCAGCTGCCGGCAAGAGTGGGTACGCGCTGTGCGGCATCCCACAGACCATGAGTTCGCTGCACACCCTTAGAGCTCAATGCTGTGCCCTCCCGGATTCGCACGGGCACATCCCGCCATGAGGGTATTTTCGGGAATGAGCTGGCTGATACTTTCTCTAAAGCAGGCTCAGCAGCCAAAGAAGCCACCCTCGGTGCCTGCCTTGACATTGACACTCTTCTCCTCTTCTGGTTAGATTGTGGAGGCCCCAAATTACCGTGGGCGGCAACTGTCATCGACAGTCTCCGCGGCAACAAAGTCATGCCACCCCTTAACCAGCAGGAACATGCGCACCTTCGTCACTCTGCTGGACTGGGTCCCAAACAGATGCTTGCCCCATTCCTGCCTCTTGGAGCTTTTGCACCTGAGCCCCATGGTGGAGTACAGGACCCTGTGTTCAAACATACACTGGTCCTCAACCTAACAACCTTCAATGTGCTCTCGCTGGGTAAACCTGTCGATGCAAAGCAAGAGCCAGTTGGCTCGACAGGCCTCGCGTACCAGCCAGCTAGGGCGGCAATCCTAGCCGAACAGCTGAAGCAGCATGAGGTGCACGTTGCCTTCCTTCAGGAAACGCGTGCTGAGGGAGGCCAGACAGTTGCAGGTCAGTACATTCGTTTTGCTTCGGGAGCCACTCATGGTCAACTGGGCACCGAGATATGGTTCCGGAAAGGACACCCCATTCTCGAAGCACGAGGTGCTGCGACTGAAGCCACTTTCGAGCCTGCATCCTTTGTTGTCCTTGTTGCCGACCCACGCAGACTGTTCGTGCGCTACTCTCATGGGGCGCTTTCCCTACTTTTTGTAGCACTGCACAGTCCACACAGGGCTCTCATTCGGAAGCATTGCAGGCAGTCACTTGTACTGCTAGGAGGGGATTGCAACGCATCTGTCGGGTCAGTTGTTACCCGGCATGTGGGAGACAGGGCTGCCGAGGATGAGGACGAGGCCGGCGAGCATCTCCACAATTTGCTTAAGGTTTTCGACCTCTGCCTGCCGGCCACGATGTGGCACCTCCACAAGGGCCCCTCTCACACCTACACCCAGAAGAATGGGGGTCGCCAGTGTCGACCAGACTTCGTCGCCATCCCCCTTGAATGGCTACATGGCCAAATCCAGTCCTTCTGCTTGCCGGAGATTCAGGCAGCGCATGCTGCCCCAGACCACATTGCTGCCGCCGTTCAGGTCAGTGCCCATTTTACTGCTGGCGACATTCCAGGTCGACTCAAACGCAGACCCATCCGAGCCACTGATGTGGTTGACCCGGCAAACCGTGAAGCCATTCATGCTGCTTTCAGTACCGCTCCTGCAGTTGGTTGGGATGTCTCTGTGCATGCTCACGCGGCCATTGTAGCGGACCACATGCAACAAGCCCTCCAAAACCTTGGCCAGCAACGCGGGGCGCGCCCCCACCATCCCTACCTCACACCCACCACCTGGGAACTGCAAAGGCGAGTGTCCAGCCACAGGCGTGCTCTACATCGCCTTACCCATAGGATTGCAGTCGCTGAATTGGCGACAGGCTTCCGTGCATGGGCGAATCGAGTCACTCTCAGAGAGGCTGAGACCCCAGGTAGACTTTGGATGCTACAGGCCAAAGGGGCTTGCAAGGCTCTATACCAAGAGCTTCAGCAAGGCTGTAAGGCCCTCAAAAAAGCATGTCGCACTGACCGTGAAAGCTATGTGGCACAACTCGCCCATACCCTATCCACGGCACCAACTAAAGAAGCTTTTGCGGCATATCACCGTCTCCTGGCGCATCGTAGGAAAAAGGCCTTTAGACTGGACCCCTTGCCGCAAGTCGCTGACTCTAGGGGTGAGATCTGCCATGATGCGGCATCTGCCCGAGCGCGATGGCGTGAGCACTTTGCAGGCTTAGAGGCAGGCAAAGACACCACCTTCGGCGCTTTGGCGCAGGCTGCAGAGGTTTCGAACCTTGATCATGCCTTCCCGCATCCTCCGCACATTGCAGAAGTTCCCAGCCTCCCTGACTTGCGAAGGGTGATGGCAGCTACCAAAGCAGGTAAGGCCGCCGGCATGGATGCCATCCCACCGGAGCTCAACAAATGCTTCGCACAAGATTCCGCAACTTTGCTCCACCCCCTACTCCTGAAAATTCTCTGGTCAGGGGAAGAGCCTGTCGGCTTCAAAGGCGGCCAGGCTGTGGTGCTTTACAAAGGACGCGGCCTGACCACTGAGTGCTCATCATACCGGTGGGATCTTGGGCTAAGGCCTTCCACCAGAGCGTGCGCCCCTGCATTCGGGATGTGTTCGAAGGGTCTGCACCGAGCCTCCAAATCGGAGGCCGCAAGGGATGCAGCACCACCTACGGCACGCACATTCTGCGGACCATCACTAGACGAGCTACAGCCCGAGGTATGCCGTGCTTTACACTGTTTGCAGACATATCTGCTGCCTTTTACAGCACCATGCTGCAGTTTGTTGTGCGTGCAGGCTGCAACTCGTCCCCCCAAGAAATTGCGAAGTCTCTGGAAGGCCTTCAACTACCGGTCGAGGTAGCGGACGAAATCCGACAGCTACTGCTTGAGCCCACAGCTCTCCATGCTTCTGGAGCTTCGGCTTGGCTAGAGGCTCTGGCAGCAACCTTTGGCAGTCAGAATTGGTTCGTCCTGGCCCAGGACGGGATCCCAGTGAGTACAAGTCGGGGAACCCGTCCCGGAAGCTCCTGGGCCGATGTGCTCTTCGCTTTGCTGATGCCTCGAATTTTCCAGAAGCGTGATGAGCTCCTGCTACAACTCCAAACTCCGGCGGTGAAGCATCGGGTACCTTGGGATGGTCGCAAGACCCTGGCGCCATGCAGTGAAACCGCTGGCCACCTTGACATTGACGAGGTAACTTGGGCAGATGATGTAGCGATTCCCAAAACATGCAAGACTGCTGACGCAGTTGAAGCAGCTCTGCGCACCGAAGCGACGGCGCTGACAGAGGCCTTCTACACATATGGCTTCCGGCTCTCGTACGGGGAACACAAGACTGCCGCACTCGTTTCTCTGTGTGGTGCCAGGAGCCGGGATGCCAAGAGGCGACTGTTTGGTCCACAAGGCCTGCGAGGGCGCTTGCCCATCCTTTTTGAGCACCTCCCTACCATGCAGCTGCCACTCCCGCCGAAGTACAAGCACTTGGGATCATATCAGGCCCCTTTTGGAGCTGTGCTTGAGGAAATCAAGTATCGCGCTGCACAGGCGCGAGCTGCTTACGGAGAAGCACGCCGCAAAATCTACAAGCCCAAAGGGATCCCGTTAGCCAAAAAGGCAACCTTCCTTGCAAGCACTGTTCTACCCAAGCTGCTTTGGCTCGTCTTGCAGGTGTTGGCCCACATGCCAGTCAAAATGAGGGCGACCGTCACTGTGAGGTATGTCTGCCATGTAAGCGAAGTTTCCCGTCGAGGACATCATGGGCGGGTCACGCCGCTCGCTGTCATGGCTACAGAAACCGAGCTTTCCTGCTACCGCAGGATTCTACATGTCGCTGTTGCGGAAAAGCCTACTCTACAATAGGTCGTTTGCGTAGACACCTCACAGCATCCGCCCGATGCTTGACTAACTGGGGTACCTTCGTGCCCGCTACCCGAGGCGAGGCCCCCGAGAGACACCCTCAGGCACCCCCAAGCCTTTGCACTGGCTCCACTCAGCCAGCACCGGGCATGGACTTCACCGGAAGTACCAATGAGGCCCTTCTTGAAGAATTGAAGGTCTTAGAAGGTACAGATGAAGCTACGGTTTGGGAAGCCATCGAGAGCTGCATTGAGCCTTTGGGCACACTTCGTGCCACTGTGGAAAAGTGGGCCCGAGATGCACCAATCAGTCCCTGGAAGAGGGAAACGGCTCATAACATGCTTCTCCTCTTGGACCCTGAGTTGATCGCTGACTCTCGGCAGCCCGGCCGGATTAAGGTTCCATTAGGCAACACATGTCCTACCTGGTGTGCATTGAGCGGTATCCCGACAACAAGCTCCGGCGACTCCTTCGTCACTGACCTAGTTGAGCCACCCCCGAGCATCATGTCACCGCATGCACCAACCAGCATCCCCTTGCGTGCTGCCACAGCTTATGCTACGTGGCTTGAGGCCGCATGTGCGAAGTGTGCGCTTTGTGCCACACTTGCAGCAAGCCGTCCTGTCAGACTCAACTGCCCTGGTCTCCAGCCTTCTCTAGGCCCTGCTGGTGAATGGCTGGCTTCCTGTGGTTTTAGTTTCGATTGTCGCGGGATGTCTACCGCTGCTTAATGTTTCACCTTTTTCATTTCGTGAGTTGAATTCAAGCAAGGCGAGCGTCCGGACAGGACCCTACCGCGGCGAATGGAAAAATGGATGTAACCCCCGCACCCCGAACACTAAGTCGCGCATCCGGGCCTCATCCCCGCGCCCTCTATGGCCAATCCTTAAACCCTCAACGGACACCTCCCCCTACAGAGTCCCGGCCGGCAGCTGCACCAAAAGATTGTGCCTTTTCACGTTTTGGGGCAGCTGCAGAGTGGCAGGGTTGGGGGTCGCCCCTTTTGTGTACTTTTGCTTTGTACTAGTTGAAGGTGGGAGGGTTAAGAAGCAACACCGGAACAATAGCCGTGCAGAACACGGGACTGCTCTCCCCTTTCTTTTGTTACTGGGCCTTACGGTTTGTGTTGATGCTACTACACGAAGCGGGGATTCTCCGGAAGCAACACTGCAACATAAACCATGCATACCACAGGACTTTGTGTTCCCCCCTCCTTTTGTGCCTAATTATACGTGATGTATTCACTCTGGGGCTGCAGCAGGACGCAACAAGCCAACGAGTCTCTCTCTCTCTCTCTCTCTTTCTCTTTGGCTTTGCTTTGGGGCATTGGGCGGGGCAGTCCTTTCGTCCTGCGGAGCAACAGCTCGGACTGTACAGCAAGGCGTGTGCCGCTCTTCTTGAGGAGGTTTATCAGTGGATGTGAGCCTCTGTGCAACAAACGAACCAAGCAAGAAAGTCGGGCTCCCCGTCCACTCACTTCTGACTCCTTTGGACCAACGGGCCTTTCCAGAGTGAACAAAAGGTACACAGCTAAAGGTAATGTATAATACCTGGCATTGTTGGGTGCTTCGAGTCTGTGGCTACAACTCTTACCTTGCCTCCCGCCTTAACCCTGGCCGATACCGAACGCAGCACTGCCTGTGACCTTCCTGACCTTCCTCTCTCTCTCTCTCTCTCTCTCTCTCGTCAGGGTGTTAAGTGCAGCAGGCTAGAACTACCGGCACGTTGGACGACTGTTACGGTAAGCGGCGACTCTCTCTCTCTCTGGTTTTGTTTCTGCCGGAACGGCTTTGGGGTTGCTTAGCAGGAGGCAGCGAACTACAAAATGTGCTCTCCGTGCTGTGATCCCCCAGCCTGCTCTCTCTTTCTTTCCCCAGGCCTGAGGGCAAGCCCCCGCGGGAGCTGCCCCTTTGGTTGGTTGTACGCACGGTTTTACTCTCTCTCTCTCTCTCTCTCTCTCTCTCTCTCTCTCTTCTTCAGCAGGGCATTGGGGACGAGTTAAGCTCTCTCTCTCTCTCTCTCTCTCACACACACACACACACACACACCCGCCGAGTCTTTACACGTCCGGAGAACACGTCTGCCGATTGCTCGAGCGCCGGAAGCTGCTAGGTGCACTTCTTGCGAGTGCGGGTAACTCAAGATCAAGAAAGCTGCTCAGCACTGACGAGTGCAAACAGATGCCAATGCCAAGTAGCACCCCAGGCCCCAGAATCGACCAGATCAGATTCATCAAGAAATTCTACCCACAAGAGCAAGCTCCAGTGAAGCAGCTTCTGACACATCGATAACCGATGACCCCCGCCACGTGACATCACAGGAGACTCTGCGTATGACCATGTCAGTTGCGGTGACAACTTTCAGCCTGTACCGGTGGAGCACCAAAAGCAGCCGTGAGCACCCGATGTTTCATCACACAGCGAGCGACCAGCCGCTGGCTCCCAGCATGAAAGCCTCAGACGACTTTTTGCCTCTGCACTCCTCAGATGTATACGTGTCTGGGCACGCTGCATTCCTTGCTGCAGACTTCGATGGCCATCGTGCCTGCACCCGGCCTGTGACGTCAACAGCATGGTGTGGCGCGACTGTTGATTGGGGTGCTGGATTCCGCGCCTCCGGAGCGCGAGGTCTGCACGAAAGCCATGCATTGGCCACGCGACCAGGATCTCATCGCCCGGCTCCTACACAAGGGCGGCACTCACGGAAGTCCTTGGCAAACATGTCTGCCAAATTGCGGTGCGGCCGGCTGCTTTCACGGAACTGTGTCGACCGTGAACATCCATGAACATAACCCTCGGTACGAGTACATGTCTCGCTCAGGGCTCAGGCAGATGTCCTGAGCGCTCTGCAGCGCTGCGAAGACGGAGCGGAGCAAAGCTGAACTTGGCTGCGGAGCCAGGTTATGCTGCGGACCGCCAGTCGAGAAGACCTGCACAGCCCAATCTTCCACACTACACTGTCGCGGCATCTTGTTCCAGAGCGGCCTCTTCTGCCCAGTCCGCCAGCCAGCAGGCTTCTCGATGGCCTGCGACCTTGGACGGAAACCACAGACATAACAGCCCCAGGGAAAGCCTCCGAATCCTCCTTCCGCTGCTGGGGACACCCCTTCATTTCCGGCTGGAGCTCGAAGCGGCCATGGTCCTACTTACCCTGCCACACAGTGTCACGCCTTAGCTGCCATAGATGCATTGCTTAGTTCGGGACGTGCTGGAGCCAGACATGGGAAGCAGCAGCGATCTCGCCGGCGCATTTCATTCGAAGTGCCGAGTCCGCGGGCACGTTCAGTTGACACTGTGTCTTCGCTGCAGAGAAGAGATATGTGACGGACACTTCCGACAGAAAGGCGAAGTCAAGCAAAGCTGCTGCAAAAAGGTCGGCTGCCAGCGCTGGCAGCGACCTCCGAAACGCGCAGCCGCTGCAGCTTCTAAGGTATCGCATGTAATCTGACTGAAGCTCCTACAAGCTGTCATTTTGGCCTTGGGCATGCCACGCACGGAAGCTCGTCCCTAGAAGAGCTGCACACGAGGAATGACTGAGGCTGATTCTCTGAAATCTTGTCTTAAGAGGCGATTCTACACGAGCACAGATTCTCGCCTACTCGAAAACGGCACACGTTCCTGATGCGCGAACAGGATAATAAAAAAAACAATGCTGTAGGCAAGACAAAGCAGAGGCACTGCATGGCACCGCTGTGCAGCATGCTTCTTCTCGACACTCTCTTGCCACCACCACCACCACCGCCACCACCACCACGACTACTACTACTACTACTACTACTACTACTACTACTACTACTACTACTACTACTACTGCTACTACCACTACTACTACTACTACTACTACTACTACTACTACTACTACTACTACTACTGCTACTACTACTGCTACTACTACTACTACTACTTCTTCTTCTTCTACTTCTACTTCTACTTCTACTTCTACTTCTACTTCTACTACCACTACTACCACTACTACCACTACTACCACTACTACCACTACTACTACTACTGCTACTACTGCTACTACTACTACTACTACTACTACTACTACTACTACTACTACTACTACTACTACTACTACTACTACTACTACTATTTTCTTCTGCTACTACTACTTCCTTCTGCTGCTACTACTACTACTGCTGCTACTACTACTACTCCTACCACTTCTACCACTCCTACTACCCCTACCTCTCCTACTACTCCTACTACTCCGTCTGCTGCTGCTACTACTAGTACTTACTACTCCGCCTACTCCTCCTACTCCGACTACTCCTGCTCCTGCTCGGGCTCCCGCTCCCGCTCCTGCGCCTGCGCCTGCGCCTGCTCCTGCTCCTCCACGTCCTCGTGCTCCTCCGCGTCCTTCTCCTCCTACTGCTACTCTACCTCCTACTCCTACTCCTACTCTTACTGCTCCTGCTCCTGCTAGAGCTAGTGCCACTGCTGCTGCTTCTTGCCTTGCTTTCTGCTGCTCGGTCCCTGCTGGAATCATGAGACGGATCCCGAAGCTATCATTGCAAACGCTGCTGCACTACAGCATGCAAGCAAGGCAGAAGCCCAACATGCAAGCCAGGAGGTTCCGAATCCAGCTTCTGCAATCAGCATTTCCCTGGCCCCACCTCGTTGAACGGGTCCATGGCTCGAAAACGACATTCGGGACGCCCGAATCGCTTTGGATCGTGGCTGGAAGTCCTGAGAAGGCCGGCTTCACAGCCCACTGCCCCACTGCCAGCAGCGCACACAGGCAGGCCAAGCGGCGCTTTCCCCACATCGACAAGCTCTTGTCGACGCTCAGCAGGAAGTGCTCTGAGGGATGTCCAAGAGCACCCAGAGGTCTCAGGAGTCTTCCAGCAAGCGTTGCACCGATGTCGGCCCTGTCGGCCTGTTCTTCATCTTCCAAGGCCTCGAAGAGCTCCTGGTCTCGGACGCGGAAGTGGGCATGCTGGCCCAGCACTGCAGCGGCTGTCCGTGGACGGACAGCTCTCCGAGCACAGAGTTCCAGAGTCAACGGCCGAAGGGTTGCAAGGAGATACTCCCCGTCCACGCCCGGACTCAGCATGTGGAGGGAACCTTCGGCAATGCGTTCCAGTGCCGCTGCCAAGCTGTTCGCCAGATCGGATCCGGATCCTGGCCCTTGTGCTAGATTGGCAAGCTCCTCTTTGGAAACAAGAGAAAGCCTTTGCAGGTACAGCTGCGATGCCTCACGGGTGAGTGTGATGCTGCTGCTGCCGAAAGCTTGCGAAAGGAGGCCCAGGTCCACGAAGGAGCCGAAGCGCAACGTCTGCTGCACCTGCAAGAGCGGTGCGACAGGCCTCGACGACTTGCATTCAAAGCCGTGCCTGGAGGGCAGCCACACCCAGAAACGCAGCACGGCCAGCTGAAGGCAGCCGGGCCAGATTGCTGCAAAACAAAGCCAGCTGTGACGGGGAGAATTGGCCAACGTGCTGAAGGCCAGCAGAAGCCAACGCTAGGTTGAACTGCTCGTCCTGTCAAGCGGTACAGCTCTCCAGACATCCGAGTCATCCGAGACCCTCGAGTCTGACTCCCCAGCCTGCACGATGCCAAGCTTCACAGCAGAGCTCGCCAAGTGTGCTAGGTCCTCAGACTCGTCTCGGGAGGCGATGAGCGGGAGAGTGCGAAGGCATGAAGAACGCCCACCCTCGACGAAACCCCTCCAAGATGTTGGGTTGATTCAACGACACCAAACACTTGCGCTGCCGCACGAACATTAGCAGATCTATGAGCTCATCCTGAGTTGTTCGAAGTCCGAGCGTCCTCTGGGCCCGCCAGCTCCTGCGTGCAGATGCTGTCAGCAACATGCCAGAAGGCATCCGCATCCTGATTGAACAATCTCACCGTGTCTGGTCACATGCGTGACTGCCGCTCCTGAAGCTGCCCCTGCGACAGCCACAGCTGCTTGAAGCCGCGAAAGAGGTCGGGCCCCAATTGTGCTGTCCTCAAGCTTATGGTGAGCAAGTGGCAAGGGTTTCAGACCCATGGTCAGCCCGCACGAGACAGACACCAGCACCACATCCCGGGAATGTTCCAACACCGCTGCAGAGCTCTGAAAGCCCAAGTCGGTTAGCCCGCCGGCACAGCAAAAAGCTCCAGAGACGGAACAGCGTGGCCCTGCTCGTATTTCTTGCACGTGGAAATTTTTGGGCACCAACGAAACGGTGCGATTGGGTAACCACACCCCAGACCCGAGAGGCAGCATGGCATGGTGGTGCTAGGACGGACTTTAGACTCCGAAGACCACAATCGTGCCAAGGTATTGGACCCCGGAACGAATTCGGCTTTTTGCGAGGCACACGAACCCCGTGTTACCACACTGATTGGAGAACGCACTCATTTCTCGATCAAATTTCTTCGACGCCTCTCTCGTGACGAAAAGCGTTCTCGCTTGTTTTGATGACTCCCGCTGAAATGCACAGGTCCTCTCGGCCAAGAGTCACGCTAGTACACCGAGCAACGGCATCCAGGAGCAGGGCCGCCTGTGTGATCGTGTAGTCGGCTGTGCAAGGCCTCCAGGCAGACAGCGGCTTCAGTCCCTTTTTGGCACGCCCTAGGCCCTAGCCAGAGCTGGACAGGCGCGGAGGGATGCTCCTGGCCTGATGGAACTGTCCACCACGGAAATGAAAAGCTCGGAGTCGCACTGCTTCACAACCGCAAAGGCATTGAGTGCCATGGTAGCAGCTGCAGGCGGAAGCAGCGCAGATGAAGCGTCGGCTCGAAGACGCTCGGAAATTTTCGCCCAGCAGACTTTGTGCGTGAGGGCGACTCTGGAAAAAGCGTTCGCCAAGCTGCTAACATCGATGCTCTCCAACTCGTCCAGGCTGTTCTCTGCAAAGTGAGTGGTCACAACCTCAAAGCTCTCGCTGTTGCACCTGGGGACCCGATTGGATGAGTGGCAGAAGAGGAAACTCGTTCCGTCTGCATGTTGTTTCACAGATGTGAGATGTTAGGACACATCAAGCTTGACGGCCTAAGTTTAGCCAGGGCAATCGTCACAAAGCAGAGGTCTCTGGCTGAAGCTTGCGGATCTCCTGAATGAGCCAAAATGCGCAGAGTGCATGTCCAAAAAGTGCTTGGTAATCGGTTCATGCATAACCTGTCTCCTGGAGCTCATCCACTCTTGCTTCTCGCTCACTCTGCTCGTCAGTAAACACTTTCGACCGACTACAGTGTGGAACGGTGGCAGACACATGTCTGCAAGATGTTCAGTCCTTTCCATGATGCATCGTCTAGAAGATCCCGAAACAGGGAAATGTCCTGTGCAGGCAGGGCACCGCACTGGGGAGCTCCTTTGGTCGGCCACTTTGGGCTTCAAGGATGACTCAAGCGAAGCATCCTTCTTGCCAGCTGCGGCATGGCCCTGGAAGAGCCTCCTGAGAGAGGCTTTGATCTGCGAACATCTCCCAGAAGATTCAGTCCGTAAAGGAATCAAGAGCCAAGAGCTCTGCTACTGCATCCAAGCACCTCAGATCGCGGAGAGTCAATCGCCTCCGAACTTCGGAGGCCCGCGCAGCGTAGGCGTGCCACAGGGTTGGCGAAGTATGGCGGCCTAGGAAGTACGATGCACTCCCATCTACTTTCGCATCTGTCAGAGCCAGAGCAATGCAACATGGCGAAGGATGGGACTACGAGGATGAGCCTGCGCCTGCGCTCGCGATGGCTGATGCCAAAACATGAGGCGCCATGTGCTTGACCTGCGCTTCAAGCAGCGGGTTCTTTGAACGAGCTAGTTCAGAAGCAGAGCACCTCCCGTGCGTCGAGCTGAAACTCGAGTAACGGTGACCTGCACAAAGCCGCAGCAGAGAGGGCAATCTTAGAATCTTCAAACCCTTTTTGCGGCCAGTTTTCCTCTCAGACGACCTGCCTGGCTTCAGGCTTTTTGGTCTTTTCGCGGGCCGTGGCAGCACATCCTGGTTGATTTCGTCTCTGCATGCGACATGAGCACGCCCAGACGGGCCTCGTGAGGCAGCAGTGGCGCGACTTTTTCGCAGCCTGAGAGGTGTGGCAAGCTCAAAGGCAGTGCTCAGAGAGGACAGACATGTTGGAGCAGCGGCGGTCATACTCTCTTTCCAGAACTTGCGGTCTCTAAGAGAATTCGAAAGAAACCAATCGCGCGACTCTACAGTGACTCTACGGTCTCATATTACTTGTTGGACTGGTACAGCGACTGCGAAATCAGGCCTCTGCAAGCTGGACCGAAGGACAGTCGCCATGGCCTGCAGCCCTCTGGTGAGGACCAACCCCGATGTGCTCTGCCGAACTTGCTGACTGCTTGGTGTTCAGCGGTTGCAACACCAGCGCGGGGGTCACGGTTGCTAACCTGGTGTTTATAAAGTTCTTGAAGAGCATACGAGCAATGGATCGACGCACAGCGATGCATCTGGCTCAGAGCCCAGAGGCTTTCAGACCGCTTCAGGAATCCAGATGTGACAGGTGGCTGACCTCGGGCGCCAGGCCCAAATGAAGCAGACTCGGGTCTTTGCACCCCCCCAGGCTCAGGTGGAAAATTTGTGAGAAGCAACACAAAAAGAAAAAATGGCTGAGCCCTTCTCACTGGCAGTCGCCATGAATCAAAGAACCTCCTTCTGCTCAGCAGCTTCTCGCTGGCCTCGTCCGTTTCCGCGGCTTCCTCTTGGATCCCTTCACGTCTAGACGCGACTGTCGTTCCGGCATGCAGATGTCTGCTTGCCGCTTGTCCACTGAGATGTTCGTGCACGCAGCCGTTGCTGGCCTCCTGGCCTGACAACGCCGTCCGCGATAGTTTCCGTGAGAGCTTCAGAGTTGTGTTCCCCGGACGTGTCTTCACCGGCATGCCAATCACCGAGACCCAGCGATTCTCCGAAGGTCTGCTCGACGGGATCGTGACACCTCCTCCAAGCACGATGCACTGTGTCGCAGGCAGCGGGTGAAAGTTCTTCATCCCAGCATCCTTAGTGAAATCTGTTGGCATCCATCACGTAAAGCGAGCTGCGAATAGTCTTGCCTCGAACCTTCTTCTGCTGTGTGAAAGTAGCACCGATCAGAAAAGGAACTCTTGCAAGCTCAAACCGAGTTGCAGCAGCTGACTTCCACGAACCTGACAAGCTGTTAGCTCCAAAGTCTCTCGCTACTACCAGTTAACTCTACGGCTTTTACACTTGAGACTCAGACGATAAGCTACATGCTTGACTGCTGAGCCACACCAATTCAATCTCATGCACAATTGCTTATGCACGTTTGTGCAGACGCTGGAACTTCGGATACATTGACATGAGGCGCAGCGATAGGAAAAAAAGACAGAAAAGGGCAAATGCACCCGATCTTGGAATTGCTTCTGATGGGGTTGCAGAGTCAAAACCTGGGCAATAACCACAAGGGCAATTTCTAAAAACAATCAGTGTACCGGCAAGCCTGCCTGTCGATGCAGCATCTCCGTGCCGAAATTCCGCACCGACAGGGCATCGAATCGCAGAGCGGCCTCTGCAGCTCCACCGACAGCATCCTCCAAGAACCTGCACTTTGTGTGTCTTCTGGCAACGTGACACCCTGACGACTCGACAGCTTCACAGTGCCGGAGAGTCCAAGTCACTGGATGTACTGGCGAAAGAGGGGCTCGCTCATGAAAGCCCTGGCAGCGGCTTTCTTAGTGCTCCGCGACGCACGTCAGAGTCCGCGCACCGCTGCCTCTTCCAAACAACGCAGGCGCTCATGTCGCCATGGACACCTTCAGCAGCCAGCGAGGCCTGTCCACGGCGCGCACCAACTGGCCGTGAGCACTGCCAAAGCAACCAGGCAACCCTGCCTGGCTCAGCTGCAAGAAAAGCTCTGTGAGGTCGCCCAAGAAGGCATCCTGAAGATGAACGCAATAGAAATAACACCGAGCCCATCGGCACAAGCAACAAGGCTTCCTTGGTCACACGTGCCCAGTACGATGGATTGATCTACCGGCTCCTCAAGTCTTCTGAAGTAACTACTCTGCCCTGGAGGTTTCGAGGCCTTGGTTGCACTTGATGCTTCTAAGCTGCGCACTCTGTCCTTGGGCCTTTGACCACGAAGATGCTCATGCACAAAGGTGTTTCAAACTTAATTCCAGAACGTGCACCAAGCCTCCCAGACCCCGAAACGGATCTAAGTCTGTCTCTCTCGCCGGAAGATAGCTCCACCTCATGCCGCTGAAAATGCATGCAGAACAAGCTATGAAGAGGCGACTTGCTGTCCCTGTCTTTCTTCCAGGTCTTTCAAGTATTAGGCACAGCAACAAGAAGACTGAGACAGCACGGCAACAAGAAGACCGAGACAGCCCAGCGTCCTGCGAAGTGCGGAGGCCTTGCACAATCCAAAGCCAAAGCCGGTTCTTTCGCAATCTTTTGCTCTCAACATGTTTGGTCTGAACTCACAGAGAACGAACGAATATAGTCTTTTCCTTGACCTGGTCGGGTCCGTGCCTGTGTGCGGGCTCACATCTTCGATGTGCCTGCAATGGCCACAAAGCACTTGCCTTTTACTGGATCTGCGGATGCCGGTGCCTGCAGGCCGCTTGAGCCGTCTTGGTATGGAGACTGCGGAGAGGATCCTCCGAGAAATGGACCGGAGTCTTGCAAGCCAGTCACCGATTCCAGATCTTGAGCAGCGATTCCTTCTCGACTCCCTGTTCGTGTGTTCGATGACTGAGTGGTATCATCTGCCTCCTTGAAGGCTATGTCCCCGTCGGTAAGGTCCCACAAGATGTCCAGGCCTGTCCATGCGAAAAATCTCTCGCTTCTAGGTCCGGTACTCAAACGATGCACCTCGCCTGCAATTCCTGGATGATCGAAGAGGTGGGTGTGGCGAAACCACTGCAGCATCCCGCTGCCTGACGCACGAGAAGACCATGACGGTTGTGAATGATGGTGGAGGCCTCATGCACTGACACGCGTTCATGAGCTGGAAACACATGCTAGACGTCTCAGCCCGCATGAAGCATGCGAAGATGCACGCCAGCAGTAGCAGCCGCACCAGCCGCAGCAGCAGCAGCAGCAGCAGTAGTACTGGCCGTAGCAGTGGCTGTAGCCGTAGCACGCTAGCGGTAGCCCAATAGCAGTACCAGCAGCAGGAGGAGCAGCAGTAGCTATCAATAGCCGTAGCAGTGGTAGTAGGTAGCAAAAGCAGCGTAAGCGGCAGCATGAGCAGCAGCGGCTCCCCTGCGCAGAAGGTCTGCCTGCAATGTGTGCGTCCTGCGACTTCAGGAACCACACCCGGTTCTCACTTGCCTAAGCAAGACGCGCAGCGATAGGAACTCCAGGGACGTCCTGAGACCGTGCCCGGGGCCAGGATGATCTTCTCCTTCTCTTGCTCGGGAAGGACACCGGCGGTGAAGATGATCAGAGGGTACTCCCATCCAGCGAGCCTCTCAAACGAGGACTCTCCGTGGTCAGCTCTCAATAGACCTGTCTGAGGCCGCGGCACATTGAGCCTTCGGAGATTTGCGAGGCAGGCCTCCAGCTGGAGCTTCCCCTTTTCCCCTCCCTTACCAAAGCTGCCGTCCCTTTGACTCGCCTCCAGGGTCTCGGAGCGCCGGTCCAGCCTGGCATTACCAGAGATTTGGATTTTCGAGATCTGCGGCTGCTTCGCGTGGCTGAATGGTTGAATGACTGCGACAGCGACTAGCTACGTCACGTCCTCCCTCGCATAGCGGCATAGCAGGCGACAAAGCCGGGACAAAACGAAAGGATCTCAACAGATACGAGGGATAAGCAAGCAGCACTCGCCAGCCATCGACTGGGAGCCAGACACGTAAACCAGTGCTCCACGAAACGGCCTCTCCTGATCGAGGTCAGCTTAAGCGGCCTATCGAAGCGACAACTGTCCGCAACGTGATAAATCAAACAGTTCTCCCAGCAAGCACCTTGTCTCGCGCGCCCTGGTCCACAATGTAACAGTCGCTCCCGCGGAAAGGAGGCAGGCAAGCACATGCCGACCTGCCATGCTTCCGGTGTCTCATATATGCTTTTGGTGTCATCAGTCATCAGCTAAAGACGACACCAACCGCGCAAAAACATGCTCGCTCTTCGGCTGCCTCATCTAACGGTAGAGCATCCGCGCACATTGCAGCCAGGTTGTCAAGCGTGGCAGGAATGCTGCAGCTGGTGCTGGCCTGAACTGAGATAGCACTTGCCATACTGTGAAGTGTTTGAGCCTACTGCAACCTTCGCACGAGGGGCATTAGATCAGTACAATTGCTGCCAATGATATGACATCGTGATATAGTGTATTCCTTTATGCCATAAGCAACTCCATTCTAGTTGTATTCTACCTTATTCTATGCTTATATGTTATTCTATGCTGTTATATCACATTATGTTGTATTCTACTAATACTATGTTTCATTACACGAATTTCGTGTTATATGTGCCGCGAATGCCCACCCTGGTGAAAACCACCTTACCCGAAACCTAAACGTCAAACAAGCCCTGAAAGCCCCAAACCCCAAAAGCAAAATCCCCAAGACCCTAAACCCTAGCATCCCAAACCATACACCGCAGATCCTCTGAAACCCCAAAATGCTGGAATTTTGGGGCCCTACCTTCCAAATGAATCGCCGTTATCTACGGAGCAAGAGGGCAAGCTTGCCAACGGCTATCTGTATCTCAAACACACGTCGGGCAAGCGAGGCGATATCCGTTAGCGGTGCAACGTGAACTACATTATGTTGTGGTATATTGAAAGTTGCTGTTATGCAATTGTCCTGTCACAAGAGAGCGTGTAATGGAATGATAACCTGCGACCATGCACTGGGCACCTTTTTGTGACCGTCTTCAAAACGTAGGGAGCGCCTGAGCCAGTGGCTGCCCCTTTCCAAAGGCTCCACTGGAGGACTGTTTGGGAGGGCCGTTTGGCCGAGCAATCTCAGCTACGTCCGAACTTGAAAAGGGCGTGCTCTTCTCCTTCAAAGCGCTTCGTCTCAAAGTGCAGCTGGGAGAATCCCAAGGCCTCCATCTCTTGGAAAAAGAGCGGCAAGAGTCTGACACCATCTTGAGAGCGCCCAGCGTTCTCGCAGGCGCAGAACACACCTCCAGGCTTCAGGACTTCAAGCAGCAACTTCGGCAGCCTTTCCTTGGAGACCAGAGCTCGGGCCAACAAGACCGGGACACTGCCTACATTGCCTGCGGTTCCTGCGTCCGAGCCTCTACAGCAGGTTTTTGATAGATCACCTCGCAACGAGACTTGTGTATTTTCTGCTGACCATGCTGTCGCCTTCAGTGTCTTGCATTATCTTCGTCTGCCTCGCTGGCCAAAGCCACGTCGTAGCGATCAAGCGCATCTGGCGCCTGTAAGCTTTGCTGCCAGAACGAATCAGCTGGACTCAGCTGGACTGCTCCATTGAATGCAGTATTGCACAGAAGCACCTCCCAATCGAGGGATCTCACCGTCACATTCTTGAAGCCGTTCTCCTTCTTAGCCAGGCCGTTCTTACTCAACAGAGGCAGATTTGACCACTCCTCCGCGCTCATCTTCAGCGCCTCCTGAACAGCCTTGCAGCGATCGCTCAGGTCCACCTTCAAAACAACACAGATGTCCACAGAGGTTCGGCCGGCGTCCGTCAAGCATCGAGGCAGCCGTCGCCTCTTGGGCCCCAAGGGCAGCTGCTGCCAGGCCACACAGCCCCGGCCCAGCACCCACCTGAGGGGGCACCCAGAGTCGGAGTCCGAAAGCTCACGATTTCCCGAAGACCTCCTCCTCCCCTGTTCTCCACAAGGCTCCCGTCGTGAGCCTACAAAGGCGCCTCTAACACTTTTCGGCCCACGAGGAAGCTCGGTTCAGACACCATCCAGGACGTCAGCAATTGCGCCCCGGGCCACACCCTCCAGCCGTGGCTCGACAAGATTTCTGCCTCCCTGGCTTCACTGAGCTTCACTTTCAAGCTCAGAGTTTCCGGCTCCCCATAGGAAAAGCTGAGCCAGTGGTTCTGCTCCCGAGTGCAATCTCCCAGCTCCGTGGACAGCTCTTTTGCCAAGGCGGACAGCTCTGTTCGCCCGAACAAGTGCAGTGCCTTGAGAGCAGAAGCAGCCGACGACGCTTTGATCACTCCTCGATTGCCCTCGCTGCGGGATATAAGAGCGAGCAGGCCCTGTGCGGCAGCCTCAGCAACCGCCACGTTTGAGCTGCGAAGGCCCTGGATCAGGAAAGGGAGCAGCGGGGAGCTGTCCTCCGACAGATCTCCTCCCTCCAAAAGCTCTTGGACGACATTCCGGATCGCTTCCTCTGACATTCTGTACAGATTCCGAAGTGGAGCCGAAACTGCGGGCTTCCAAGATCCGATGCCTGCTGACTTGATGGATCTCGCAGGTTTGGTGACCTGGGCCCCGCACACCAGCTAGCATGCGCTCTTGGCTGCGTGTCCATGGCCTGCGATTCTCATATCAGGCCAGGAGGACGACTCGACAAATACACAAAACATGCAACATTCGAAGAAACTGGTGCTTGCAGCTTCACTTCGAACAGTCGAGCAGCATGAATTCTGCATAAGAAGGGAAATGCTCAACAGCGTGTGTCACGTGATCCTCGTCATGCAGCTCCCGCTTCAGACATGCTGCTGTACTACTGTCACTACTGTAGTCTGTCTTCCGCACCTCCGCAGATGCCACACCCGTTCCTGCGGTTGCAGTCCCACGCAGTAGCCTCAATCTTCTGTGCATGGCCTGCGGCCAGACCGAGCAGTAGCGACTGCGCAGAAGCTTGGAAAACAAAGCCACACCTGCATCGCCATGCTTCTGGAAGTGCTTTGCAGCTCCTGGGCAGAAATGGCAAGCTAGAAGTCCGTCGACCACTGGCACTTGCCAAGCATGACACCATCCGGGGGAGTCGGTCTTGCCGTATGTTTGACATCTTCTCTGCTGTATGTCGTGTGCGCTGCATCTACGTTTGGGCGCTTGTTTCTAGTTGTTTGTGTGTCTTTCGGTCCATAACTTCGGATTTGCTACCCCGGCGCCCGCAAAAGGGGCGTTTTGCCCCTAACCCCGCATGCCGAAACAAACCCACCGAGAAACTCCAAGCCCAGAAACCTAAACCCCGAGGAAAACCCAGAAACCGCAAACCTCTGAACCCCCTAAACCATGAACCAAGAAACCCTAAACTAAGCCAAGAGACGTCCGCTAAACCCCTGCACCCTGAAGCCCCAAACCCCTAAACCATGAACTCTGAACCTAGAGACAAATCCAGAAACCCTAAGCCCAGCCAATCGCCGAACCCGAGTTGTCAAATGGCCCGCTTGGCCTTGATTATTCTACCCCCTCTACGCCCTCCTGAAAACATGCGTATCCTGCGAAAATTACTCTGCGACGTAGTTCCCCCTTTCCCCCCCCGATGGAATGAATATGGAATACGTATTTAGGACACCCCTCATGTCCTCATCGCACACGTCTTTACCTGTGTAGCTCCCGGAGATCCTGACGAGGAAAGCCGACCGCGGTTTAGCATCGGAGCGGTGCCCCCAGGCCCTAAACCCGGCAGCAAACATGGCAAGGCCGACAAGTGCCCTTCCGCCGCGAGAAACTCCTTGAAGGACCTGCGACAATGGATCACGAGACTTGGGAGATGCAAGCCGCAGCTAGCCGAAATTGCACACTTCCAGTGTGGATCCCTGTCACCCCGGGGCCTTGAACAGCCGAGACCTCTCTCGGACGGCCCAGAGGGCTCCGGACCTCGGAGGCCCAAAAACAAACCCCTGAAAAGAAGCTTCTGCTTTGGTCGAGTACACAGCTTCCGGCTCAGCCAGGTCGCATCGAAGCCAACACCCACCTCGAGTGGGACGTGAGAGATGGGACATATGGGACGACCGTCTGGAACATAATAAACTGTGGGCAAGCTCGCCAGTATCTGCTCCAACCCGGTGAAGTTTGAAGACTTTTCTGTCCTTCCCTCACTTCCAGGAAACTTACCGCTCTTGTTTTTGCGTAAGTGCCTTGGCTGTGGTGGCCTCACTAGATCCCGGCCTGAAGCCCTGCAGACTTTCCGCGCCTCCAAGTGGTCCATGTACCGGGAGTAAGGCGAGCAATACCAACCTTGTAGGGTGGTACTGAACGACAGCGCCATGTCTCGAGGCAGCAAACGCTTCTCAGACATGATTCAACAAAGCTCTTGCGAGACTTCTGAAAGACCGTTTCACTGCCTTGACGCCACACTTCGAAGGTAGATGGTGTGGTCCCTGCCCAAATGGAAGACAGCTGCTGACTTACCACGGTATGCCTTCTGTCTACTTCATGCGTCAGCCCTTTGGTGCAGGCCTGGCTGACCAAGATGCTGCCGCACCAAGGACGCCACGCGCTGGTG
This sequence comes from Symbiodinium sp. CCMP2592, assembly GCA_905221615.1. Taxonomy (NCBI): domain Eukaryota; class Dinophyceae; order Suessiales; family Symbiodiniaceae; genus Symbiodinium; species Symbiodinium sp. CCMP2592. Next base: position 60,508 of record CAJNDT010000397.1, read on the forward strand.
AACCAGCACCTAGCGCGCAGCACGGTTACTCCGCCTGTTCCACGGCGTGTCTTCACAGTCGTCCGTCTTGATGCCTACTGGTAGAATCTGGTAGAAGTTTAACAACATTTCCTATCTTGATCCCGTGAGGACCAGGCTGCAACAAAGTGCTCAAGATACAAGAGCTCATAGCCTCAGGGTCCCGGGTGCTTTTTGTCGCAGATGCGACGCATCAAAGGCACTGTTGGAGAAAGGCGCCGACCAAGCGGCCCCAGAAGCTTGGAAACCGATTCAAGCGAGCACCTGGGCAACGCTAACATCCCCATACCCATACTTGTGGAGCGCACATGTACGGTGGAAAGCGCCCCGAAACCGTCCATACTGAGCGGAGGGCTGCGCAGCCATGTACCGTCGAAATGCTTGAAGGTTGCTGATGAATCGATCCATACCAACCTGCAACAATGTCCACGGCAGGTCCGGAAGATGCAGCTCGTGTGGAATCTGGAGGCCGCACCCTTCGAGCCGCTTTGGACTTGCGCCGGTGCCAGATGTAGAAGTGTGTGAAGTTTGGCATCACCTCTGCATCTTTCTGCATGCCAGGATGAGCTCACTTTCCAAGCGGAGCATCTTGCCTCCAGCGGCGGAGGAATGGTTGGATTCACGGGCACGTACACGATGCTCGCCGTGCTGATGCTGTCGGCCTGCAGAGCGCTCTCGCAGACGCACTAAGGCCTCTTTCGGAAGCTTCTCCACACGTCAGGCTAGGAGCAGTGATGCAAAGCTATCAGTGCTCGTTGCCTCTATCACTGTCGCAAGAAAGCTTCGGCCGGTCCAGGATAAGGCCCAAAGAAGATGTGGTTTGGGGCAGTTTGAGCCTGCAGGATCTGCCAGATCGTCTGGCAATTCCCCGCCATTGGGTTCAGCGATCTGTCAGCGGCTGAAGCATGCTCGACTCTTCCTCCACTGCCCTGCTAGGAGCTGCTAGCAACTTTGTGGAATCGTCAGCCCCAAACATGGCTGGAGAACATAAGGTCGTAGGGGTCAGGAGGCGGCATGATCGGATCCATTGTGGACTGCCACACCGGCTGCTCCTTGTATGTTCAGATTCAGATGCTCCCACTGCTGCATTGACATCAGAGCAGATCCGTCTCTCCTATTTCTGGATGCCTCTTCGGGGGTCCTCTGTCTTGGTGATTCACCAGATGTGCGCTCTTCCAAGTGTGTGTGTGTGTGTGTTTGGGTCGAGCAGCTGCGTATGACCAATGCACTTTAGCCTTGAACGCTTAAAGCTTAAAGTCGGAGCTCCTTGGACCGCTGCCCCGACCAGGCCTCGGCACACGAACATCGCATGCTTCGTTACAACGCAGTGGCTTTTGCCTCAGATCAAAACCATCAAACCAAGGTGAGCACTCGCCCAATCCATTTGACGTAGAGAGGGTCGTCAATCTCCGGGTCCATGGTGAGAAAATAGATCTGCGGAGCCCCACAAGAAGAATGCTTAGGAAGCTCATGTCTCCACACTTCCTATGCCTTATCTCTGCCTACGACCTACGACCTCGGATGTCATGTATGCCAATGTATGCAGACGTCTTCGCATGATTCCTCCCTCGGCCCAGGGAGAGTCCCCCGCGCCACTCCGCTGAGCCCCAGTTCGTCGTCAAGGCAGAGAGTCGGATCGTAGAGGATCCCCACCTCGGCGGGTCGCGGTGGGCTTGCGTGTCGTCGCCTGAACACTGTGCCACACTGTGCCCGTCCCAAACGGGGAGCTGAGGATAGCCGCATTGAATGCCAGGAAAAGCAATCCACAACTGCCGTGACTTACAAGGTAACTCCTGTGGACAAATTCTGAGAATTACGTGAAGCCTACTGCGAGTGTGCTGGATGTAAAACGAGGGCAAGCCACGGCTTCCTCACAGCTCGCCTCCTGGCCGAAGCGACCCGCTTGGCGAATCTAAGTCAAAGAGCATGCAATCTCCGGCAATCTTTCTCAAAGGCATTTCGAAGACTTCACAACAAAAACTGGGGGGTACACCGCCACATACGAGCGATGTACCGGCCTGGTAGAATACTTGGCCAAACGGAGCCGAACCAGGCTGAGTGTTGAACAGTTCACAGGGCAGGACCTGGGGATTCAAAGGTCCACACCTCCCGGAGGTCGCAATGATCTTCAGCAGCTGACTCGGCGACGCCTCAGCACCGGCGCAGCATCCGAAACAAGGAGCCGCTAAGGAGCCCTTGCAACAGAACGGCAGAGAGGAGAACATCGCTGGACCAAGGGGCTCCCAGCCAAGTGGTCGTAGCTGCCGCATCCCTTCGAGCGAAAGCAATTTGAGCTTGGTCTCTGCCTTGTGGCGGGTCTCTTATGCACGGAGGATTCCTGATTCTGTCTCCTCCCCTTCCTGCGTGCACCCACCCAGTGTGTCCGCAGGCACTTGCCGTGCTCCCTCACCCCTGCCATCTCTTGCCCAATCCCGTACCGACACACGCCTTTACCACCCGATCCCTATCCTTCTGCTACTGTAGCGGTCCTCACAGGTTAGCTTGTCTTTGTTGTTCGGGCAGTCTCTCTTTCTCTTGCAGTCTTTCTTTCGACTTCTCATTCCTCTTCGTGCCCTCCCTCTTTCTCCGCCTCGTCCGGAGCTTTCCAGCAAGTGCTTCTCGCAGAGGGGCGACGCCCTTGTCGCTGGCCAGCCTGGTCGCATCCCCATCTCGCACCCTCCTACAGAACCCCAGTCTGAGCCTGCTGGAAGCGGGAGAAGGAACAGCATCTCCTCCAGAGCTCGGGAGTGCTTTTCTTGTGCTTAGTACTACCCTCCCTGTGACAGCACTTGACTCGCGGCTCCGACCTGCACAGTGGCGCTGCTGGCTCCACTCGCTTCCAGAACCTCTGCTGCGGCGAGCTGCGACCATGCTGGCACTCCTTCCAGTCTGCTTCAAAGCCATTCATAACACAAGAGCTACACATACTTGGTAGTATGAGCAAAGGAAAAGAGCGTAAGTAATTTAGCAATCTTGGAAAGAGAGCTTGCAGGGCAACAGAGCCACATCCCACTCCTTTTGGAAGGTGGCGAACTTCGGAGGCCATGTCCGGGATTGCGTCCAGCAGTTGTAAGATTATGAGCCGCACGGTCTGGCCTTGCACAGCCACGAACAAGGGAGTACGAAAACAACGATCCAGATGCGTCCGAGGCATGCGCCCACCACACCACCCACGTTCATGAACGCTTCGTCATCCGGAGGAAGCGCCTTCAGCAAGCAAACTGAGGCATAAAACAGGCTCACTCTGAGGACAACTTTGTCAATCCATGCCAACACTGGCTAGCTTTCGTGATCTATCCTGACCCCACCGTCGTCGATGGTACCTCCAGGCCCACCGAGATGTCTGCCGTCAGCAACTCCTCTCAACATCATACTCTGCTTCATGTGCGATGGACGAGATCCCCACTCGAAGTCATCCTAGTCGGCACCCTCTCCTGCAGCGCGTGTCGCACTTGCTGCGTAGCGCCTCTTCTCTTGATGACGGGCGGCTCCCTCTGGCGAATCTCGAGAGTCGACGTCGTCAGGGCGATGGAGGACTCCACCAGATGACACAAAGCGGCAGCCTTCCGGCCAAAGGACTCGAGCAACGTCAAAGAGGACCTAAGTCTGAGTCGTCTCGTTCCGAAAGCAGCCTGGGCTCCGCGCTCGCTCTGCCTTGCCTCATACGAACCTCTAGCCAAAGCAGGCTCCCGCCCCCGACTGATTTCCTCATGCTTTCTACCCGTTTGAATGTCTCTCTCATCCCATGTGCCACTTCCAGGGGTGCATTCCTTTGAAGGATCCGGAATCCTTTCAGCGGAAGTCTCAGGCCCGGGCTCCTCCGACTCGGCGCTTTCGCTGAGGCCGCAGGTTTCGCAGCCCAGCCGCTCACAGCAGCGGAGGTACGTCGCATCCAGGAGGCGAACCTGAAACAGCTTAGCACCTCCAGCCTCGCAGAGGCGAGTCTCTTAGACTCAAAGTGCGGCTCGGCGGCTCCGGCGCTGGTCAGCTCGAGAGCTGCAAAGAGGAGGAAGCGCTCCTGGCCTTTCTCGGCAGAGGTGTCCATCACTTCGCCGAGCTTTTTCAAGATGTCCGAAATCGCCGTGAGCGTCGCCTTTCGGAGGGTCGACACCGGCAGGGCCAGGCAGGCGCCGATGTCATCGGGCTCCAGCTTGTCCTCTAAACCATCTCGAGCGTGCACGTAGAGAACACGCTTCGAGTCGAAGGTCCCTCCTCGAAGCAACGCAGGCTGCAACAACGGAGGGGAGTGGAGCGTCAAAAGCAGTCCTCTGCCCAACTCCAGGCCACAAACCTTAGATCAACGAAACGCCCTGGAAGGTCTACGGACATCCTTTGCCTTGGATGCAACCAGCAGGCCAAGATGGCCAAGGAAAGTGGGATCAGAATCATGGCAGACTGCGCTCGCAAGCGAGCTGAAGCTCTCGGTGCCCACAGGCCATGGCATCGCCGAAGCAGTAGCTGTCTAACTGCCAAGGCGAGCTGCTGCCTTCATTTCGAAGAACGCACATGTCACATGTCTGCGTCATGCACTTGATCATACCATATCGTACCCAGAGAGCGCGCATTTTCTGCGGAGAGCCTGGCGTCATCTGGCGTCCAGACAAATCCAACATTCTTTTCAAGAAAACTTGTGGGTGAATACATTCGGGGACCGTGTTTAAATCATGTGGAGTCGACACCAAGTCTTCGAGGGTGACACAGAAGTGAGACGTTGTGGGATAAGAAGGTGGACACCTTGTTAAACCTCCACTCGACCGTACGCGACGTATCTGCTTCTGTGTGCTGTGCTGGGACGCCCACCTCTCCTCCTGTAGGCTAAGGGCCGACTTCGCCCTCGTCGGATGGGATGATGTCACCCAGCCATGCAAACTCATCACCCGCCGCTTCCGCCGCGGCCTTGGCTTTCCCAACGTAAGGGCCCCCCCCTGGACCAAGTATGCAAGCCGAACTTGCTTTGCACTGCACTGCTACAATTTTCGGGAACTTGGTTCTGCCGGAGCGAGTCTGCACAGTGCTGCCTCTTCGTGATTTCAGCAAATTGCGGACACTACTTAGCGCCTGAAAATTTCACCTCCAAGCCGACTGCGTCACAGTCCCAAGCCCGAGAGCTCGCGTCTGAGTGAGTGTCCCAGCTCATGGGTGGACTCTCGTAGTTCTGAGAACGCAGCACTCTGAGAAGGAGCAGAGGCCTGCGAGCATCGTGCATCTATACCCCTGTCCATTGCAAGCACTGCTGACATTGCGATTAAGAGATCTCTTCAAGACTTCAGGTGTCGAGTTTCTGCTGGTGGAATGCAAGGTTGCAATCGAGCGGCTGGAGGATTGGCAGGCTCCTGAGGAAAAGTCTTCTGATAGAGCAGCTGCACCTTGGGCCATGAGTGCCACTGCAGCGTCGGACTCGCACCATGCGCTGACTTCTGAGAGGAGGACGACCCGCTGCTGTGAAAGGAGGAGCTCCAGGACCTGAGGAGAAAGGAGGACCCGACGAGGCGCTTCGCTTCGTAGATGGCCATCTGAGCACTCGGCCCGCTCGCGGTCTTGGGCGCTAAGCTCGTGAACAGACCTTTCGCTGGGCACGATACCAGCGAGCGCTCTGCAAGCTGAATGCATTCTCAGGCCCAGGACACTGATGCCAGAGGTGGGCTGGAACCTCCCGGCACATTCGCATCCTGCAGTGATGCTGTAGGCATGCCAAAGCCGTGAAAGCTGTCGACCGCCGTCGGTCGTCCTTCCCCTCCGCCTGCATCTGCGTCCTTGGGACCGCGGCCACTTGTTCTCCGGACACATGCTTTTTTGTGCCAAGGAAAGTCGGATGAGAGCGCTGCCGCAGGATTTCTGCCTGCGAAATCTCCCACATCATTTCGTGCGTAAACACTCTATAGATGCCCCACCGCAAGTCCCTCAAGACGTGATGACGACGATGCCTTCACATCATCCAAGCTTTGTCGGAGCAGGACTTCCAGCTCCGTTCTTTGCTGCAACATGTCAGCCTGGCTCGGGCAGCAGACACTTGCATCGTCCAGAGTCTATGTCTATTGCTTCCCTGTCCCTTCTCTTCGCCGCCTGTTGCTGCTTCAGCGCCACGACAGTTCGCCGCTCCTCGGATTGACAATCGTGCAGGGGGGCCAAGCTGAGTGGCAAATGTGGTCTCACGACGGGGCAAAGGTGCACAGGACTAACATCTTTGTGGCTGCGTGCTGTTGTATCCCCGGTGCAGCACGGACGTGCTGAGGTGCTGACAGCATCCACCATTCGCTTCAGCTTTAGAGCTGCCTCTCGCAAAGCTACCTGCCAAGTCGCGACGGCCATGTCTCGTTCCAGCCTCTTTTTCGCCTGCATCCAGCCTCCCTTTCGTACTGCTTGTTATGCCTCGACAGAAACAGCTGATCGGACGTCCAGGTCAGCTACTTTGTGAATTTGTTCAGGCCAGGGCGTTTGCTGAAGCCTTGCTTGATCTATCTGTTTTTGAGAGAAGCTCCGCCTGCAGGACAACAACTCGACACCATGGTGCAAGATGCGAATTTACTGTCGCTAACATGGCATGTCACGCAATGTCGAGTCTGTGTTCGATGCGTAGCTAAGGGTCTAGGAAGCTCGAAGCCTAGACAGACCCCAGGTCAGCACCTGTTGGCTTTGGGCTCTGCCTCCTTGGCTTCAGGCACTTCGGCCTCGGCGCAGGGGCGTGGCTGGTCGTGATGTGCATGATGCAGGCTCCAACTGGTTCAGGATCTCTTCGAGTTAACAGTCTCGGTGGATCAGCACGAAACTGAGCCAAACCACGCTCGGCTGTTGTTAGACAAAAATGGGAAGCCTATGTATGTTTCCAGGCCTCTGGGAAAACATGAGCCCTCCTGGACGTCTGCTGACGGATTCATGCAACATGAGCCTCCGGAGCCACTTGGGTCCTGGCAGGTTTCGCACCAGAAGCCTGCTGCGACTTCAGTGCTTGGACTTCCTTCCTGATCGATTCGAGAGCCGCTGCGTTCACCACGTCACTACGTACGTGTGTGTCACCGTCCGCTCCTGGAAAGGACGAGTTCGCGCAGCAGTGCTTTGCGGTCGTCCTCACGCGTCCTCAGCTTTTCCTGCAGCCTCGGGCACCAAGCTTCGGAAACAGTTTGGACTCCGCACGGCGAGGGCGAGGGCGGGGCTTCGCATTTTCCGCTGTAAGCTGCTGGTTCTTCTTGTCGAAGGTCTGAGCTAACTCCTGGTGTTGAAGTCTCATCCCTAAACATGTCGCTAAATGTCATGTTGCATACTCTCCTGCGTTTTGTGCAACTCGGCAACCTTACCAACGAAGCGCCGGCAGCAAGAACTGCGAGGGGCCGGAACACGACGAGGCCAGGACCACCCTTCGATGGTGTGCCTGCTGCCTCAAGGTCACGGTTCATTAGTTCATTATGATGCACAGACGATCACGATCCTCACGGAAATTTGCTGACACTTCGTCCCTTCGTCTCTGCACCGGCCAGGGGGCTCGGTGGAGTGCTCGCCTTTTCTGCTGCGCTGCGCCTCCAAGTCCTCAAAGGGCGCGCTATCTCCGACGCCCCACGCGTCCGAGCTCAGAAACGAAGGATCTGAGCTTTCTGGTTGACCCCGGGACGTCGTCGTGGCCACAAATATCCAAACAACCCTAAAAGAGGTTGGAGAAGAGTGGGGCGGATTGAGGATCTACTAGTTGGATATCTGGGCTGGGGCGTCAGGGCGGGTTGGGTTGTCATGCCTGTGACGGGGTTTAATAATCGAGGCGTTGGTGTAGGATGGTGGATGGATGTGCTGTCGCATGCCCTCTGCCTCTGTCCATCTCTACATGCGCTCGTTTCTGGCCTTGGAGACCTCCTGCAGCCTTGCTCTGAAGGCGCGCATCAAGTCCTTCTCCTGGTCCTGGCAACGCACACAGCATCCACACCTGCCTGCGAAGTCGGATCAAAGCCTGGAGGATCTTTGCCGTATTGGTTTGGATGCACTCCAGCCCGGTGATGACCTGAAGCCAAGCTTTAAAAAAGGACCCGATGATCGCTTGTTTTGCTCCGATTCCGCGACTTCCTCTCGAGGCTCGGACGCTTCTATGCATGTTGCCAATGGCTTCCATCCGCTTACCTTGACAAGCAGAATGGATTCACGAGGCCATACAAGAATAACAGCATACCTCCTCGAGTTAGAGTGACTTTCGGCTGAATCGTTGGAAGCGCACTGCGGCAATTTGTGATGTCGGCGAACGCATAGCACTCCATTTGCCAAGATGCTGTGCTCGTCATTCTCCGCACCCTCGAGCAGTCGCTTCTCCAACGCTTCTATCTTGTTCCTGAGCCACGGGAAGGCAATAGTCCGGTCCGGTGGCCCATGTTCTGGGATGGACAGGAAACTCTAGCAACGCGGTTGCTGTTGTTGTTGCATCCAAGCTTTCACTCCTTCTGCTTCACGGTCGGAGATCAACCCCAAGACTCTCGTAGCGTAGCGATAGAGGTCATATTGTTTTCGGGGTATATGTTCTGTCCCTGCTGGTACATGGGCTTCGATTTGTCGAGATCACCATTGTTTGTGTTGGTGTCTCTCTCCCGCAATGCCCAATTCGCAACAAATACTGTTCAAGGTAAAACGTACTGATAGTAGCACTTGCCGCCCTGTTCCCGCACACGACATAGATTGACATTTCTACCACGAATGACGGGACCAATGCATTGCGAGAAGAGCGAAGCTACGAGTACATGCTTGCTGCTGCTGCTGCTGCTGCTGCTGCTGCCGCTGCTGCTTCGAACACCAGCAACACGACGACTACCGATTTTGCAACACTTGGTGCGAGCCGACAAAGCACGTCACGTCTGTAGCAACGAAACCGACCGAGGGCCCGGGGCCTGTGCACTTAAAAAAGTCGGAGTGCCCACGACTGCATATGTACTGCATCTTCGCATGGCCGCACACCTCGGGAGCCGTGGCTCGGGTGGAGCTCATTCGGCACTCACCGGTTTCTCGCCACTTTGGTCCAACGGGTGATGCTCCACTATACCACCAGAGAGTCTTCAACCCAGTAGCATACCAATCTTTGATCGAAACCAACAGAAACACCCCTGGAAGAAGGAATGCAAGAGGTGCTGAATGCAGCCGGATCACATAGTCGCCTTCTCACGCTTGACCTGGCAAGCACGACGCTCCGCTTCGGACCTCTTAAAAGGCTGCGACTCCGCACCACAACTTCGAGCAAACATGGCGGGGATGGCGAAGGATGCAACTCGGTGCTTGTACCTTGCAAGCGTTTAAGCCCCAAAGTTCACCGTCTGCGACGGTAGAAGGCTTGCTGAGAGACACGCTGATCCTCCAGCGTTCGATTCTTGTTCTTCTCCTCATTCAACTGCTTCTGAAGCTCCTGGCAAAGCATTTCATGCAGACTGCAGCTACCGAGCTGTTGCGAGCTGTCCTTACGATTTCACGGTGTGCAACCGATGTTTTTCCATCGCTGAGGTACAAAAAGAGATCAGCTGTGGAAAATCATCTGGAAAATCATGCTCTGCATGTGCAGACAGCAATGGCGCGACCGGTGAACAGATTGGCATAAGCTCAGACGCGCAACACCGCGCAACATTACGCGCTTATTGTGATGAGCTGCCCCGGAGTCATGCCTTCGGTAACTACAACCTCCAGCGTGTCCTGAGCTGCAGACCATCACAAGCCATGCACCAAGTGGGAACACCACAAACCTCATGCTCGTCGTCGTCTCCAGCCAAGCGTCGCCCCAAGGCGCCTTGGCCTGAATCCGGGCTCCAGGCTCCACACCCTCCGGGATTTGCACCTGGCCCGGCTTGCCATACCGAAAGGATTCCGCAACCAGTGCTGCATCATGTAAAGCTTTGTGTCCGTGTCTGCTGAGAGCATGGATGCTTTGCAGCATGTTGGCAGTAGGCAACACAGCAAGCAGGCTGAGCCGGGCGTTGGAATTGATGAGCCACCCTCGCACCTGCATCGTCCGAGGAGCTCCACCGGTACCAGGCATTGCCTGCCACAACAGCCGTGCAGGCAGCATCTGACCGTGAGAATGCTCTGCCATTTTTTGCAGGCTACATTTATCGTTGATTTGTTGGCAGGCTCCAAGTGAAGTGTGGCAATACTTTTACGTATCGCTCATAATGCAAACATGCCAAGCTTGCGTGTTGTGCAGGCGCATACGAGGAAGGTGCTGGCGTCGGCGTTTTGGGTGGAGGCGGTCCATCCTTGTACTCTCTGCGGTAGAAAGCCACGTACCTCGATACGACTCTGTCTTCAGGGCACCATACTGAGCGAACTGTAGCAGGGCACTCTGGATAGATGGAAGCTTCGTCGAAGACAATAAACTCCTGCAACGACGGCATGCGCAACCAGTTCTTGTCTGCTTTTCCCTTGCAGTTTAGAACTGGGTCTTTGTGCAAATTTGCAGCCGAGGGTCTCGAAACGTACCGACTGCTTTTTCACGATCCCCGACAACGCTGTCAAACTCACCAGAAGTACACTTTTCCTGAAACTCTATACACGGTGTGGGACGCAGTCAAATGGCTGAACAAAAGTGATCCAACAGACGGTGTCTGCGCCAACAAGCGAAGCTTCTGTGTAGTCTCCAGGCTTCTCCACAACCTCAAGTGCTCTTCTTGCCAGTCTACAACAAGGCAAGCTCCATCGTACAGACACCCAAGAAACTATTGCAGGTGAAGAACATACGAGCTTCCAACAACGACCCTGCAAAGCAGCACTGCGAAGAGGCCGTCATAGGCACCACCCGTGTTTTCGTCTCGCGCATATTCCTTGTGGGACGGAAACCATCTCAACGCTGCAGTAGCTATCTATTCGATTTTGAAACACGACAGACCCAATTGACAAAAGGAAGCTGGCCTTCTACAGCAGCGTTTCTCAAAAAGTAACACGTGATAGCAAGTGGTTCTCTGCCCATTGTTTTTAAGCTTCACACCGCTCAAAAGTTAAAGAACAACAGAGTCAACGCCGTGGGGTTCTGCTAAGTTGCGTCCGACTTCGCAGAAGACTCCGCCAGGTACACCTGGCAGGCATGGCAAGGCAGCGCTTTGCACCGGGCGCTGTCCCAAGGACAAGCCGGGCAGACGCCAGGACCAAACATCGTCCCAACAGCTGCACCGGCAAAATCAACTTTGAAAGAAGTGCTCAAGATCGAAATGGCGGAAGTGGGGTTCGACCCGTGGAAAAGATACGCCTCACAGGGCAGGGAACAATAGGGAACACCTCAGAAGGCCGGCTTGCTCAGTGCAAGGCCTCGTTGGTTGGGTTGCCAAGGCGCGGATGTGTGCACCTGGAAGCGCCGGACTGCAGTTCTGCCAGGAATTGGTTGAAGCATCTCTTCCTCAGCTGGCCTCTCTTGAAAGGCGCTGCAAGCTTTCATCGTCTTCGGCTCCACAATCTCAACAGTACTTCGCTTCTTGATGTCCGAGGCCACCTCGGCGTAGTGAGAAGTAGACGAGGTAAGATAGCAATCCTTAAATCCGCCGAGGCCACAGGCCCAGGCGTCTTGGGGGTTAGCTCAGGTTCCCTCCACCTAATCCTCCTCCCTGCCAAGTGTTTGGGGACACCCGCTTTTTGCGTTCGTTTGCCACCCCCTTGCCCGGCTTCCCCTCATTTTACCTGATTTGTCGGCCTCCCCCCTCCCACTCCCAGGCCTCCCCCCCTGTGCCGATACACCCCCAAGGGATACTCCTTGTGAGGAGGTGTATGACCAGTTATTCCCTAAGGATCAAAGGGCAGCGCCCTGCACACGGACAGTAGTTGTTTTGTCTTGCTACGCAAGGAGAGCTTGTCTTGTCTCAATATGGTAAAACCACTGTGAGCCAATGGGCAGCGGAATGTATATGTATGAGCATGCAGCCATTGCTGTAGGTACCTGTTAGAGCTACCCCTTTAGAGGTTTATGGTTTCAAACAGACACTAATTTTCTTTTACCGGAAGCATGGCCGCACATTCACACATATACTATTATGCCCACTGTCACAGTTGCGGAGTTTGGACTCATGATAAAAACAGCATATTATTTATGCTAGGTATAGCACTGAAGTACACTGCTGAGGACACTCCACTCATTTTGCACACACACTCATGCATGTTGGTCAGAGAGATCATCTGTACAAGATCATGTCTGGTGATGTTTTCTACATCGAATTATGCAGCCTTTCACTTTGCTCTTGTTAGAGCTTTGTGAGTCACTGTTGTGAAACTCTGAGATTCTCTTATCTCAGATTTGGATCCAGGTTTGGATCATAGGCTCGAGCGTAGACGTTCGGATGTGGCTCATCCGGGTCTGAGTGGTCTTCTTCGGAACTTGAAAAGATTCCGAGTAATCTGTTCTCAGCCCTGGTGAAGGCGGCGTCTGCAGTATCATATCCATGGTTGGATGTTGTCGCCTTTGGCTCGGCCTTTGGAGCAGCTTGTGAGCTGGCTGGAGTTGCCTTGGCTTTTGCCGGTTGCGGCTGCTTAGCCTTTGCCCGTTCAGCCCTTCTTCTTTCAAGCTGTCCGTCTGAGGACGCCCATGATCTTTCACTTTCATCTCCTGAAGGAGATAAGGCGTGGGCATAAAGGCTATTCCAGTACTGTGGTGCAGAAGGAGTTAGGACTTCTTCATTGTCAGATTCTGACTGGTCTTCCTCAGAGCTTTGGTCGTCAAAGAGTGTCTCGAGGACATTTTTGAGATTGTTATTTCTTCGCTCTATCTCTAGTGAGGAATGGACCAATTGGTTAAAGACTGTCCTTGAGTCCTTCAGTGCTGTTAGAAGGATTTCCACTCTGGATAGAGTATCTTGGATGGTGTCAAGATGTTCCTTCCTTTCCTCCTTGTCTCTCTGGATAGAGCTTCGCAATGATTGTGCGATTCTGAGGAGGTCTGTGTATTTCGCAAGAGGCATAGTTACCGTTTGATTGTCATGTATGACAGTTGTTTCGTCGCCGCTTAAGTTCCTGAATAGGACTTCCACGACTGGTAGGAACTCCGTGCTCCACGGTTCCTCTTCATCATATGTTTCTACGTGCTGTAGCACGCGTTGTGTAAACTGGCCGGCTGCTTCTACCGTTGCATCGATAGAGCTGACGTGTCTTGCTGCCATGTTTCGGCACGTAACGTTAATTGCCTGGCCTTGATTGGCTTCGTTAAGTGCAGCGTCTGCATAGGTGCAGAGTCCACTGTTGTGGGCTTCTCTAGCTGCCTTTCGTTGAATGCGCCGATTTTGACCTCCTCTTCTGGTAGGACCTTTTGGTCTTGGAGGATCAGAAGGTACTGTTCCTTTCGCCTTTGGCGGAGGACTCTTAGGTGGAGGTGATATGTTTGCCTTGTTAGGCCCTGGTGGCATTGCCTTGGGCGCTGATGACGATGCGGCACTTGAGAGTGCAGATGTACCTCTGGCCTTTGCCGAGGATCCCTTGGGGATCGATGTATAGGTAATCTGCATGGCTTCTTCGGCCATTTGTGCATGCAAGGCATCTTTGAATAATTGTGTCATATGAGGAGTGTTACTTGCATCATCGTAGGTCTGGAAGCGCTCAATGTCTCTTTCGGTGCCACGTGGTCGTGTATCACCTCTTTGGAAAGGATCGTTCCTGCGAATCTCCGCAACTTGTACTGCATGGAGGCAGTTTTTGCACAGCACCTTCTTGCAAACATCTCTTGCTTGCTTGAGCTGGTAACAGCTGTCTGAGAGATGGTAGACTTCGCTTCGGGAAGTATGCCAGATAGGTCGCAGATCAGTTGTTTCTCCGGAATTGACCCTGTTGGGTCCTAAAGGTTCACGCGTCTGCGGTTCATCCTCGGGTTCGAGGAATGGAACTCTTTGGTTCGCTGCTGCTTTTGATTTTGGTTGTTGGCGCTCCATACATCTGATAGGAGGCCTGGTAATCTGCTTCCACATCCAGTGTAAGCCCATTAGCAGCAGGAACACATTCCACGCGATGCTGAAAACGGAGAAGTCCTGCTCACTGGTTAGTGAGTTTGGAAGTGAAGTTTCATCAGTCTTGGTAGACTCTGCGTTCGCTCCACCTCGGTTGCGGTGTCCGAACCAGCCCGACAACCCCGCTGCTGTAGCAGCTGTTCTGAGTGCCTTGCCGCTCGGAGCAGACGGTGGACGCGATGCCTTCCTTCTTCTCCTCCGGCTGGAGGATTCGTCCTCTTGTTCCTCTTCATCTCTCTGAGCAGACATCAAGTTTGATGTTTCTCTTTCGTGTTCTTCGATGTCACTTTTTGTTGGTGACGGTTCTTCTTCTAGTCCATCCAGCTCTTCCAAAGACATGTTGAGCTTGTCAACAATATTGGTTCTTTGAGGCCTGGACCTTGATCTTGGTAGATCTTGTTGTGAAGAGGACGATGATTCCTGGTTCCTTCTTGGAGGAGGACCTTCAGGCTCGCTGGGACGTTCAGGCTGTGGCCACTCCCAGAATCTTCCATATCTGTGATGGCTACCTGATGGTTGCGATTTGTCGTACCAGCTGTTGCCGGATGAGTAAACGAATGAATCGTTGTAACCCCAGTATTCAGCATTACGCTGCTTGTAAGCCTTTCGCTTGTCAGCGATCTTTTGGACCTGGGCATCTGACCGGTTGTGTTTCCCTTTTGTAAGGATTGGTTGAATCGTGAAGCCCAAAGGGCTGTGCCAATCTTTGTCAGAGGGACTCAACCATAGGTCAAGGTTAGAAAAAGTTGAATAGTACTGCTTGACTGAGACAAACAGACGGATATCAATATCCCTGTTGTTGTTCGTGTCCTGCCACATATCTGAGATTCGTTCCCAGTATGTTCTTTCAGCGGCAGGTGTGACCTCTCTTGGACTAGGTGACGCCGTGTGCGGCGTTTTACTCCAGTCAAGGATATAACTGTTGATACAGTCAAGGTCAGCAACTTTCTTCGCCGGGTCCGCCGGTAGACGATCTGCACGTGCCAGTCTGTGCTGGTCGGAGTTGTTCAAGCAAAGATGTCGCACTTGTGAGTGCCTTCCTGCTATTTTGTTGAATGCTGCAAGTTTCTTCTCCAGGTATAGAGAAAACAAACTGTTTCGCGGGTGAACGTCTCCACCTTTTAAGGTGAGCCTCGACGCAATATTATTGAGATCTCCCGCTATTACATCCGGTTTAAAAGGGAGAATCTCGTTGAGGAACGCGTTCACCAGTTCGCGTCTCTGTTCTTCCTTATGAGTCATGAATGAGTTGAAATGGACGATCGCGATGGTGATGACCTTGTAAGGCCCTTTTGTACACCACATCTCGTCAAGATCGTTCGATGCTTCTTGTGAGAAGATCTCTGCGTATGACTCAAAGTCTTCCTCTGGTGGCTCATCACCCTCGACATGGCCGTTCCATTCACAGAGAATCGGCGAGGGGTCGAGGTTCGACAGTGTCAGGCACGCCTCTGGTGAGAGGTAAGAGCCATCAGTGGGTCCATCCTTGTCAGGATTTTTGCCCTTGAGTGGGTCATATCCGATAATCTGCATGAACTCGTCTCTCGTCATCCTTTGGCCAGAATATGGGTGGACCCATTCTTTTGCCTCTGGTATGGTACTGTGGTACCCAAAAGTGAGGCGGCATACCGCACCGTGGCATGCCCACAGTCGCTTCTTGGGACCACCATTCTTAGGTTTCATTGTTCGATGACGATAAAAGTGGTGGACGAGAGCGATGTCTGTTGTTGGGTCACCCTTGACTCCAATATACATCGAGGGTGCCTCAGGCTCCTTGGGAGGAGAGTGGATTAGCATCCCCCTGTATTCATGTTGTCGCATGGTTGCGATCGAATACTCTGACGCAAGTGCTCCTGCCTCGAGTACGAGGGTAATATGAGCTGAATTGTTGAAGCACATGTCAATAAGAGGGTGATAATCGAATCCCTTCTCAGGTTTGAGCTTCTTTTTGGGATTCCCTGCGGGCACCGGCGCTCGATCCATATTTCCCCAGTTGAATACCACTAGGTTTAGCGATACGCTGTCTGGGTTTGAGCCTTCAATGTATTCTCTCTTCTCGTTAACACCGGCCATCCTATTGCGAACTATCTCGTAATGTGCGTCGAGCACCAGTTTGTCTTCGTAGCCAGTAAGAGAGAGAAAAGAAGCCGGGTGGCTTGTTCTAGAGTCCTTGATATTGATGTGACTCTTGTTAATGCTCTTATATTCCTCCAGGGTTGGAGCCTCTGTGGAGCTGTCATACGTATTCGGAGGATTGTTCCTAATATCATCAAGGCTGCATGGATCAACGCCTGGATGGTCCTTTTCGAACAGACTTCTTGCGTGTTCGCAATACATGTTGATTTTCTGGACTGCCAAATCTACGTCCTCATGTGTGAGGATGGCCTCGTATAAAAACTGACGCTCTTCTGAGGTCATTCCTGCTCTCACTTTGGAGGTCTCAAGGCAATCGATTGGCAAGACGCACTCGCACATCCGTTGTTTACCCTGTGGGGTAAGTCGACAATCTGCACATACAATCGTTCCACAGGAATAGCAAAAATAGCCTGTAGGCTGTTTGCAGAGATCGCAGAGAGGATTGTCTGGTCGAGGCAACATTCGTATCCTTTGGTTAAGGCTCATGGCTGTCCTGCGTACTCCTACAAATCTCTCCTTGTTAGGAGGTGCAGAGGAGGAAGATGCCGACTCTCTGGGTCTGTCCCACTCCTCTTCGTCAGGAGCCTCAGAATCTTTGATCATGAGTGGACTTCGGATTTTTCGATTCCATCGACTAACCCAGATTCTCTCTTGCATTTCCTGTTGCATAGCCGGGTTAGACGGTGACTTCGAGATTCGGTGCTTGGTATTTTCTCGAATTCGAGCGCTGATGCGCTCATGTTCTCTTACGAGGTCTTCCTCATCAGCAGGCTCCTCGTATTCGAGGTTAAGCTTGCTTCTGTTGACTCGATAATAGGTTTCTGTTTCAGGATCGAAGAGAACTAGGAATTTTTCCTTCTCCTTTTTAGGAGATTTTGGTTTCCTTGGCTCTTCGTCTGAACTCTGGACATATTCTGTTTCAGGCCTTGGTTGGTCAAGTTTGACCTTCTCAAGTTTCTCTGTGATCTCTTCCGTGGGAGATTCTTTCTTCTCCTCTGACGCTGCAGGTGCTGAGTTCGTCTTGTGAGACGGATTAACATCAACTCGAAGTTCTGAGGATGACGAGGATTTTGAACTCTTTTCGCTCTTCTCGCTCTTTTCGCTTGATGCCGACTCAACGTCTGATTCTTCGTCACAATCCTGGTTAGGATCTGGTTCCTCAGGTTCCGTCTCTGTTCCAGAAGATTCTTCCTTGGGAGGAACTACGTTGGCAGAAGTATCCTGAACAGGTTCTGGAGGTTTGTGACCTGTCGTTATCTTAAGAACTTCAGTGGCGCTTCTGGTGCCGTCGGAGTTCCAGAGCTGTCCCATAAGACTGTCCGGATCCTTGTCGGCCTCGGCCTGCCGGGCGAGCTTGGATCTCGGATGGATCTCCTTTGCAGTAGTCTCCGTTTTCGGAGGTACTTCACCTGCAGAAGCGGTTTGCTCCAGGTTTGGAGCTGTGTCAGCCTCTGTATTTGGCAGAGAGAAAGACTTCTTGTGAGAAGATCTAGCCTTGGGAGGCTCTGGAGGCAGATTTCGCCTTGACATCTTGCGAAGTGTCGATTCGATCTCTTGGCCGTAATTTGAGCACCATTTCTTCGACTCGTAAGTCGCTGACGGCATCTGTTCGGAGCAGTGGTCTGCCCACCATGGTCCGATGCTCTTGAGCTCATCGTATTGCGATGATACCCAGAGTGTTTCAGAGGGTGCAAATACGGCGCTAAGAGTACGGGCATGCACTACCTCTGGTGTAGCAAACATCCCTGCTTGCGACTGCCACATGTTTGTGACTTCGTTCACTACGTTATTTGCGTCGAATACTAGAAGCAGTGCCTTGTTGGCACGCAGCAAAGTCGGATTAGGACTCGCCAGGTTTAGCGTTGAAAACTGAACAGTGTCCCTGTTGGAACGACTGTTTTCATTCACGAGAGCTTGAAGACCTGGTGAGGTAACCACCTGCGATAGGAGGTTTGATGGTACCAGACCATGCCTCAGGATTGAGGATAATGCCTGTAAGTCCGTGGCATGCATGATGTAACAAGGGTTGTTCTGTCGAACAAAATCTTCCATGCCTACGGGCCTTGGCGCGTTAGTGGAGAGACGCTGTGCATGGGACTGCACAGGATTGCTCCCCGTTGCCATGAAGTCTGAGATGGTCATGTGTGACCTTGGCCTCTCTTCTTCAGGATCTGGTTCTTCAGCTCTTGGTAGAGTTCGTCGTGAACCGTGCCCTCCCACTGCCGAGAGGAAAAGTTTGGTCATGGTCAGCACATTTGCATCCGGTGGGATGGTAACGGCGGCATCTGTTGTTTCGGCCTTGCCATCCTGGTTATAAACCATAGTGACCACGAACCTGGACTTAGTGTTGAGGAGGACACCGAGCGCGATCTCTTGTGGTGAATACTGTGCGAGCTCTGCATCGGCCAACTTGGACATGTCCAGAAGATAATTGTGTTGGCCAGCAAAGAGATCTTGGCGCTGGTTCTGAAGGTGTCTTGTTGAGTGTGCCAACCACCTTCCGACTCTGTTGGTCTTGGAAAGAATGTGGAAGCACATCTCTGGTGAGAGACCTGTTACCTCTGTCAGTCTTGGCACTGAGGAGGAATAGTCATATTCTCCTGATGCATCAAGACTCACACATTGTTTTACCTCCTGTGGGAGGCCAGTCTGAAGGTGATGTGCAAGCATCGTACAAAACTGGCGTGGATCACGAGCGTGATTACCCACGTTGTTATCCCAGTATAAAAGGGGACTGTTGTCCCATGGTCCTTGAAGGACTCCTTCGTAGAGCCTGACTCCATGTCTGGAGATTGGAGTGAGCCTTGCTCGACTCGCATGGCCACATCGTAAGATCAGGTCAGCAAGATCTCTTGGACGCGGATTGAACACCTGTTGGTGACCCATGTAAATGTATGGAGGCTCGTTATTTTTCTCACGTTTGTGAAATCGGTGTCCACCGTGTTCGGTGTGTCGACGTGATGCTTCCCGACGAGACTCGGGGTACGAGCTATCCATGTGTGGATGTCGCTCATGGTACGCCTGTACTGCCCTGGGTAGGGCGTGTCCATCACGGCTACGGAAGTTTGATCGTGTGCTCATTACGGCACGATGACCAAACAGGATCAGGAATGCTTGGTTAGCTCAAAAGGCTGGTTGCTGTAAGGCTCGAGGCTGAAAGCGGCTGCGGATGATACAGAACATATAGTTCTCATGAACATGTTCGATCTTGATGAAAACGCAGCTTGCAGACACAAATTTTCTTTTAGACGAAAAACAGTCTAAATAGAAAATCCAGCACATGTTTGTGCTACCAGCAACAAGACTACCACCATGTTCCTTGGCAGTAAAATAATCGGTAAATCTCTGTTGAGACATCAATTCCAAGGAAGGCTACCGCTGTAGCGGCATTTCTAAGGTTGTCTATGATCCACCGAACAGTGAAAGCTTTATGTTGAAGAAGTTCACGGAAGGGTGGATGAATGTCTGTTTCTGGTAAGTTTCCTGTTTCCAGAGCCTTGATAAGCTCATCAGGTTGTGCCGAATGCTTTGTTAATGCATCAGCTAGGCAGTACTTCGAGCTTACATGAGCTAGGTCATCTAAAGATCCAGAGTTGGATTCCTTACGAAGCATCTGTATAAGATGGTGAGTTTCCTTTTGCTCTGGAAGGTGTGTCGTGCCTGCTGTTGTCACAAGATTGTTCGCATCTGTTCTGATATGTATAGGTACGGTCTCTGATGAGAGATCTGCCCAAAGTCCCTTGAGGAACAGGCAGGTACCAAAGCAACGCATCAGTGCGTTAAGCTCTGCCACTGTTGTGGACATTGTGGTTGTCGTAATCTTGTGAGACTCATAATCCACCAGGCTACCTCTCGAGGATGTTTCCTTAATAGAGGATTCAGAGAAATCGTTCTTCTTGGAAGAAGCAGCTGCTGCTGATTGTTTCATTCCCTTTAGCTTTGGATTTCGATCTTCAGCAAGGAAAATAACATGTGCTCTCTGAGATGATTTGTCATCATTGTTCCTGTAGGAAGCATCAGGGTAACCGAGGATTCTGAGATTTCCTTTCAGCGGCCAAAAACGCAATTCTACTTCGGTAGACTTCAAAATCCTAACAAGTTTGTTCAGTTCTCGAATATCACCGATAGTAGGCTTGGCAGCCTTGCTCGCACACCTACTGAAGCGATAACAGATGTGAGCTTGAGTCCGGCTTTGTAGCCAGTTGATCTGTCCTAAAACACTTCTATAAGCAGTGTGCTGCTGTGGTGTGCATTGTTGCTCATTGTTGAGCTTCTTGTCAAAAACAATTTCTTCTAGAGCTTCAACAGCTAGGTTCTGATTTACTGAGATATGTGCTGGCACTGATGCTGTAGCATCCTTCCAGACTAATCTCTGTCCTACAAACATGATATCATTCGTGTCTTCAGAACCTACTGCAAATTCCTTTTTGATCGATTCAATCACGGCCTTACGAAAGGTGTCATCACCGGCCATGCACAGGTCATCTACATGCAAACAGACTACTCCATGTACCTGTCTACCCTTGGCATTGTTGCCTGCTATGGGATCTAGGAGATAGTCAATCGCTGATTCCATGGTCTTTGGCTGAGACTTCTTGAGCTCAGCATCTGCTGTTGCAGACTTCTTACCATACAGAACATATGTACAGCGATCCGCACGGGTTGGCACCAGGCCATAAGACAGGAGTGCCTTATCAACGATGTTCCACCATCTTCGAGGTGCATCGTTAAGTCCATAAGCGGGTTTCTTCATCCTCGCTGCAATGTAGGAAGGATAACCTGCTTCAGGAGGAATCTGACAGATTATGTCTCTCGACTCATCATAGGCTTCACCCTGCAGGAAAGCAGTCTTTAGGTCGATGTGTGTCAGATTCCACAGCTTGTTAGCTGCTAGTTGAATCGCTAAGCGGAAACCTGGGCGACTCGCAGCAGGACTATCAGTTTGCTGAATGTCCTTCTGTCGATCCTGGAAACCTCTCAGGACCCATCGGGCCTTGCACTTAAGGAAGTTTCCGTCCTTGTCTCTTTTTAGAGTCAGGACCCATCGACCAGTGACATAATTTCGGATGTTTCCGAGTTTCCGTGTATCGACGAGCTCAAAGACATCATTGTCTAGCCAGCTCTGATATTCTGCTGCTTTCGCTTCATCAAACTGTTTCTTCATCTCACGCTTTTCCTTGGCGGTTGCCTCCTTCCGCTGTGCCTTCTGGGTTAAATTCGCTGAGTTCCTGGAGGAACTTAGAGATAAGGCCTTGTCCTCTTCCGTGAGAAGATCGTACTCTTCACGAATGTCAGATCGGAACCTTTTGGTGGGTTTATACCGTGTTCGGTCTGACCTCACTCTTGATGTTACCTCTCTGATGTCTACGGGTCCGCCATGCATGTACCGAGGCATGGAGAAAGAACCTGTGTTACTGCACAGTTTCTGTTCTTCTGTGAGAAGGACCCAGTCCTTCTCATCTACGACCAAGTCACCTTCCTCATCAGAGTAATACCTTGTGTTTTCTGACTCGGCATCGCTCTCCGGTTCTGGTGAACCAGAAGTGTGAGGAGGAGCGGACGGTTGTCCGGGGTCGTCTGGGACCAGTTCTTCTTCAGTGTCTTCTTCATCTTGTTGTAACGGAAGAATGGGTCCCTGTGGATGTGCCTTCGGTTTAGGTTTTGGTGTCGGCACCTGTGAAGGTGATTTCTGTTTGTGTGGCGAAACTTTCCTTTCCGATGAAGACCTTGGCGACACATCACCCCCCAGACGCCGAGGAGACGGAACGCGAGGAGGCGGATGCACGCGAGGCTTAGCCCGAGCAGGAGCCACGGGCTCATCGGAGGAAACGGCCGGTAGTCGCGGTGGAGGTATGGGAGGAGGAGGACGCGACGGCGGCGTGCCGGGAGGCATCGGCTGATCTGGTTCCGGCATAGAAACATCGTCAGATGTGATCCGTGAGCGATTAGTGCTCATTGGTTCTGACGGGTCTGACGGCGAAACCTCTTCGTCCGACATGATTACATCCGGCGGTGTTCGCACGGACGGTGAAGTCTTGCCGCCTGTCATCTGGAATAGCACCCCCGAGAAGGTTGATGGGTGTACCTTGTTCCAGGAAACCTGGTGCGGCAAGCAACACGTCATAGTCGAATTGGGCTTCTTCTTGTTCCAGAAGACAAGAACGCCATCAGTTACACTGGTGAGTGCTTTGACTGTTCCAAATGTACCTCTGTATAGAGTACACTGTTCGAAACCAGACCCTGGTAAGAGTCTTGATCTAAGGCGAGTAATGTCTGACACCAAGGCATCAAGGGACGGTGATGGTTTGGAATGATGCAATGGTAATTCAGTTTTACTCGATAAAGAATTTACTCTAGCAACAAGTGATCTGATTTTCGGATCTTGCAGGAGTTTTGAATCCTTGAGAGGATTTGTTGTCAAAAGAGAATACTCCTGATCAAGAAGTTCCGAAAGTCCCTGGAGGCATTCATCTCCAGAGTATTCTAGTATGTCTGTGACTAAAGACAGATGAGATGCATACGCATCTCGTTTCAGGAATCTTGCCAAACACGAGGCAAAGGTCTCACAGAATTCATAAGGATACACTTGTGCGAGTTTCGTTTTAAGACCGTAGCCTTGAATACCCTTTTCGTCTCCTGGTGGAGATGTTGGAGATTTCGTTTTGGCAGAATGCCTCTGGAGAGGAATTAAAACTTGCGGTGGCAAGTTGTGCATAAAAATCGAGGATTTCGATTCATAGTATCCTGTTGGATCTTTCATGCCATAGGCCTGTAGGTTACAGACCTCATAGCTGATCTTATGATTAGAAAACAGGCGTTTTGCTTCTGGTGAAGACCAGAGCCTGCTGTAGTATGGGTTCTCAAGAACAAAGTAACGTCCGAGCTTCATTTGGTGGTCTGCGACCGATTCACAGAATTTTAAAACAGAAAGTCTCTTGGCAGAGCCTTTCTTCCACTGTGAGTACCAGCTAGACCACTGAGAATGGTCCGGTGACATAACAATAATAGTAGGTTCTTGTTCCTTGATGATCCTAAGAAGATTGGAGCGACCTTGCGGTTGCTCAAGATCTAGACCGCTACGCAAATCGACTGGCTGACCTACTCGAAGACCTGACAGGGCAGCTTTGTGACTCATGCGGGGAGATCCGCCGTAGAGTTCTAGGAAGTCAATCTTCCCAGTGCTGGTGACCTGCCAGTGACACTCTTGATGTGGAATCGTTAGGTCTGTCGACTGCAGGGAGGCATCGAAGGTGACCATGCAGCTTGCGTGGTCAGAACCTTCTGACGTCAGAGTTTCCTCATCAGGCGCGAGAGGAATCTCCACATCAGATGTTATGTCATAATTTTTCCTCAGTTTTGAGATATTAACGCGGACGATGCGTGTTCCAAGATCCACACCTACCATGGATCCTCCGAGTTCGGAGATCACCTTCCCTTTTAGCCAAGATCCATGTTTGGACCCAGTGGATCCAATCTTAGACTTATCTTCTGACCAGTAGAAAACCTTATCTCCCAAAGAGAAAGGTCCTTGGGTCATTGACAGTCTGGCTGCAAGATCTCTACGCAGATCATCAGATTGGCGTGCCTCTTGGTAAGCCCTGTTGGCAAGCTCCTTAATGGCTCTCGCAGTGACTTCCGTATCAGTTGGATTACCTGTCAACTGATTGGGATCAGCGTTCTCTGGTGTTATAACATCTCGAGGACGCCTTCCAAAGGCCATTTCTAAAGGAGTAACTCCTCCGTAGGTAATCGAAGAGTTTCTTGCCAAACATGCTTGGCGAACGAGGTTGCCATACTTCATGGTGATTCCGTTATACTGCGGGTCACCATCCTTCAGGATCTGAAGTATGAGCTTAATCTGATGCTTCAGCAATCTTACAGCAGCTTCGGCCCTGTTGGGCCATGGTGTTCCAGGTCCTGTTGCCACAGGCTTGATATTCTGCCGATTGTAATAAGCCTCCATTTTTGGAGTCATGAATGCTTGATCTCCAACTACAACCTTTGGGTTGATCTGAAATTTCTCAAAGTAGTCATTCATAATCGACATTGTAGTATGTTCTTCTTTATCCTGGACTACTTCGGCAGTCAACAAGTTTGTTGCTCCATCATAGAGAATAAGAAATACTAAGCGACTATCCTTGCCGGGAATTGGAAGCTCACCGTGATCTACGAAGGTGAGATCACCGAAAGTCTCTGATCTTAAACCAGAAATCTTCGCTCTCGAAGGAGCTCTCACATGTTCCTGGCAGGCTGAACACTTTTTGACCAGTTGGTCATATAGCTCGTAGATCTCCTTTGGGATCTGTAAGGCCTTTGTGCGTCGCTTGAACTGATCCGTACTCATATGACGGTGCTTGAGGTGAAGCTTATAGAGTTCTACAGGGTCCTTAAGCTTCTCATGAATCCTGCGAAGAGCAATTGGAAGAGATGGCGATGGTTCTGCGACAATCTCTTCACCTGTAGGTGAGTCTGTACCAGGAGCCGGGTATTCTCTTGACTCAAGTGGTCGTATCCTCCGTCTTCCTTCCGAGATTTAACCGCATATTTGCGGGATTTCTTCAGAAGGTTTTTAAGACCCTTTGGAGTCTTTATCTTCGCAGGTGGAACCTCAAGTCTTTCTTCTTCTGGAGGTTCATGTGATGCAGAGGATTCTGCAGGTTTGTCCCTAGAACCTGATGATGGTTCCGATGGTCCGGAAGGCTCAGGAACATCACCAGATGGTTCTGGTGGATCAAGTTTCTTGGCAGATGATTCTGCCGGATCAGATGGAAGAGGCTTCTTTTTCCCTGAAATCCTCTTCGGTGGTGGATCAGCTGCTCCCTCAGGTGCTTTGTCACAACCCTTGAGGTACGTGTGAGCCTTTTTCTGTCCGGCACAGGCTGGACAGCGACCTTCCGGTATCCTAACATAAGGCTTATTGGCTCCTAGAGCAGTCTCCGTCGCACGGAACGATGTACCTGACTTAGGAAGGTACTTCCTGGTGGAAGTAAAGCCTAGAAGGTCCAATACCAAATGGTTATTGGTACTAATCGGAAGAGGGGTTTTATACAAACCGAAAGCTTCACACGTTGCTAGGTCAGCTGTTGGACTACACTCGAGGGTCATTCTTAAATTCCTCATCTGTTCGATGGAAAACAAAATGGGGACTCTTCCCTGATCCAAAACTTCTATGGTTGTATCTCTTCTTGGAGTTGTGTTAAACCATAGAGTTACACGCTCCTTAACAAGAGCTGTTTCACTATCTGCGAAGGAGAACTTCGTGTTCGAAGGTGAAAAAGTGAAATCAATCATGCCTGGGGCATGTTGCTTCACGGCCTTGATAAGCCTGTTCACCGCATAGCGGGAACCCATAGCCCTAGTACAACCAGAGTCAAGATGACAAAGGTAGGGCTCTTATCAAGATTGATCCGCTCTGTGAGAGCAGATAGGACGGTGTGCTGCAACGGAAACACTGCTGTTGCAGTCTCCACACC
This sequence comes from Symbiodinium sp. CCMP2592, assembly GCA_905221615.1. Taxonomy (NCBI): domain Eukaryota; class Dinophyceae; order Suessiales; family Symbiodiniaceae; genus Symbiodinium; species Symbiodinium sp. CCMP2592. Next base: position 86,057 of record CAJNDT010000397.1, read on the forward strand.
TTGCCCCTCGGATGGTTCAGAGACCTGGGGCACGTAACTCACTGATGAGTTGTACACGGGTTCTTGGTGCGCGCTCGGATCTGTGCCTCTACCTGATGATCCTGCTTGATTTCTTCTCTTCTTTCTCCGTGTCTTTCTTCGTGAGGCTTGTGATGCATAGTATGTATAAGACGTTTGATCGTCATAAGCGGCATAATTCCAACTGGAGTCAGTATAATAACTGTCCTCATACCATGAATCCCAGCTCGGTGCGGTGGAAACTTTCATAGGCCTGTGGAGATCCAGTTTGGTCTCCTTGTAAGGAGGCAGACTTAGCTGTATCCTTACCTTTGCCTTTTGATTTTGTACCCTTGAAGGAGCTTCCTTTATCTCCTTTGTCCTTTCCTTTTCCTTTGCCTTTTCCACCTTTTCCTTTTTCTTTTCCTTTACCTTTACCGAAATAGCTGGAATCAGTTGGATCATGTTCTGCCTGGTTGGCTCTCCCTTTTCCGCGGTATGACCTAAAACGGCCACGTCCTTTTCGCTTGCCACCCTTTGCTCTTCCCGGTGATCCGGGACGCATTCTTGGTCTTCTTCCCTTTTTGAATCTCCTTGCAACGAAGGCTTCATGGTCGTCAACTGTCCAGAAGACAGCTTCTTCATCCTCGGCGGCAAGAAAGCCTTCCTCAAGGGTGTCTTCGTCTTGGAGCCAGAATCCATCGACTCCGTCGTATTCACCCTGATCGAGGATGAGGAAGTTTCGACCTCCGCGTTTGCGGCGTTGGTCTCTCCTTCCATGGCGGTCCTTCTTGTGAGAAGAGTGCCGAATGTTGGGATCCTGCAGACCAGTTCTGGTCGTTGAGAACTGATCGAACATGGTCTGCCGTACTATAGGGTACGTGTAGGTCTCAATTCGGTAACCTTGGTTGGTCAATGCTGTTACCAACCTCTCACGTTGCATCTCATTTAGGTCGGACTGCACTAGGAAGAGGAGAGCTAGGAGATTATCATTTAGAGGAAACGCTCTTCGATGATTATCAAGGCGTTCCTTGTTCCATGTTTCGAAGAAACGTGCGGCGTATGTGTCTCTCTCGGTTGCATCCTGTAGGCGCAAGAAGGTTTGATCTGCCTGCACAGCCTGCATGAAGCTTGCATGAGCATCCCATGGAGCATCTTCCAGAATTATCTCTGGTAAGAGATCCATCCATGAGTTTCTCACGCGCTGTAGCACGATCTCAAACTTAGCAATCCAAGTCACAAAGTCTTGGTTGCCCTTCCATGCCTTAAATAGGCCGAGGAAACGCCACAGGAAAACGTACTGTTCTCCTTTCACGAAAAATGGACGCATCTTCTTCTTGAAGTAATCTACTCCGTCTGGGGCTGCAAGCCTTTCTCGGTTGAGTGATTCTTTTTGTACTGCGGCCAATCCGGAGAGCCTCGTCTTGAGAGACGGACATCTTTTGGTATCATCCAGCGTTGTTATATCGCACCAGTCGTCAATCAACTGTTCATACTCAAACCACGAGGTGGTGCCATCATAGCAGGCTGCGATCCTAGGCGATTTGCCTAATATGCAAACAAAAAAGCAAGCATGCGGTCCGATAGTTGCATATGACTGTGCGACCTAAGTCGCTGCCTTGGGAGGTCGTCTTCGTATCCTACCATATCCCCGGAAGTGATTGGGAAACTGCCGTCGGCTTTCGCTAATGCAGCTCGACATGGGGTTGGTCTGCCTCTTATCCGCTTTGGTCATCTTTCTTCGGCGAGGCCGAACCGCTGTAGCGGACTTTTTGTAGTCGGGCGTGGTCCCTTTCCGGGCTCCGCTAGCCAGAAAAGTGGCCGATACACCCCAAGTTATACTCCTTGTGAGGAGGTGTATGAACCATATTATTCCCTAAGATCAAAGGGCAGCGCCCTGCAACGGACAGTAGTTGTTTTGTCTTGCTAACTCAAGGAGCTTGTCTTGTCTCAATATGGTAAACCCACTGTGAGCCAATGGGCAGCGGAATGTATATGTATGAGCATGCAGCCATTGCTGTAGGTACCTGTTAGAGCTACCCCTTTAGAGGTTTA